>VKOC01024853.1:0-10306 GCA_009364415.1 Spea multiplicata | reverse complement strand
GCCCCTAAACACCCCATTAACCACAGCCGCCCTAAATTAACCCTAAACACCCTATTAACCATAACTGCCCCTAAATTAACCCCCACCTCCCCTAACTTTCAGTAGCCCAAATATACATTTTATACTTACAGTTAGACGAGTGTCACAGCCATGTGGTTCTGGCCTGGAGAAGGAAGGGGAGGGGCCAGTTGTCACAGTCATCTACAGGGAGGGGGAGTAAGTAGGAGCTGCAGCTGCTGTGAGACGGTGAGTCACTGAAACGGATTATATAATGAGGGGGATTTTGCTCTGAAAAAACCTTCATTCTATAATCGATAACAATCGATTCAACTAATCGATAATAAAATTCGTTGGCAACGATTTTGCCAAGAGTTGCCAAGATGAAACAAGCGAGAAAACAAAAAAAAAAATTAAGAAAACAGAAACAATAATCATCAACAATACTGCACGTGAATAGACGGGTGGATGGATGGAGCGCCGTCTCCAAAACCGTACTTATAGAATGGCATCGCAGTAGAGCAAAATGTCGGGATCAGAGGCGAATCATATGCATACAAGTCGACAAGCAACTTTAGTCTAGATCAGGGGGGGCTGCAACGAAGCTACCCAGAACGGCCTGAAAAGAGGGGGAGGCCAAGAACTCCCTCCAGGGTAGCCACTTCAAGCCGTTTCTATACCCAAAACCCCTGGAGCCAACCAACATATTTTCTTAGTGTTTACTAATGGCAACATTTAGTTGATTTTAAAACGTCAAAAGACCCAGTGGCCTTGATTTAATGCCTATTTGGATATACTGGAAGAAATACAGAACATTAATTCTGTACACAGTAATTCAATGCTGCAAAAGAATGAGCGTCCTTAGCCAAAATATATGTAACCTGTTACGACGGGACCTGGACAACACAGATAATGCACCCACTATGCAGAGACGTATTCACAGCACGAAGAGTACAGGCAGAAAGTCCAAGGCAGATGAACAATACAGGGCCAGAGGCAAACAATCGGGGTCAGGAGATTCCGAGGTTTGGGCAGGCAGCACAGGAGCGAGGTCAAAACACAATCCAAGGTCTGGTACACAATCCAAGGTCTGGTACACAATGTAGGCAAACAAGAGAAATAACGCAGAGAACGAGCACCCAGAGCAACATACAGTGACTCTTTGAACGGGCACTGTGAGTAAATGGAAGTACGTTTAAATAAAGGACAATGGCGGGAAAACGGACAATGGGCCAATAGGAGAGGACGAGACGTCATCGCAACTGGCACCATAGAATGGCGTCGGCGCGATAAACACTAGAGTACAATGTGTGCTCAACCCGCGAGTACTGCGTGTCTATCACACACTTCCCGCGGCAGAGCGTCTCGGACGTGTTGCAGCACTTCACTTATAACTCTGCGGAGGAACGTTGGGGCGTCGTGGGCGGCTCATGGCGGTTCACATAGTGTAAAGCGACCGCCGTGAGCGTGACGCTTCGACACGCACGCCTCTATATGTACCGGCGAGGAACTGCGTCAGAAGTGGTAGGTACAACACAATCCCGCCTCCAGGTGCGCGCACCGAGCACGAAGGACCCGGACGGTGAGGAAAGCGAGCATGGAAGAGAGCGAAACACAGAGGTGAGGCGTGAACAGTGAAGGCAGGGAGCCAGGACCATACCCCTTCCAATCAATCAGATACTGAACCCCGGTGCCAGCGGGAATCAAGGATATGACTGACAACATATAAACAATTCTTTCATAAAGCTTGGAGGCCAGAGTAAGTAGAGAGATGGGATGGTAGTTGGACAGATCATTTGGGTCCAGGGAGGGCTTTTTCAGGATTGGAGTAATGGTAGCATGCTTGAAGGAGGATGGGACAGATCCAGTAGTGAGGTGTGTGAGCTAGAGTAGGGACAAGAGTAGATGAAAGAGGATGGGTGAGATGGGAAGGGAATATGTGGTTGACAGCAGAGAATTGCTCTAATGTAGGGAAGGAAGAGGTCAGTGGGTAGGAGTGTGCATAGTCCTAATAGTTTTGATTTTATTATTGAAGTATATGGCAAATTCAGAGGCATTAAGGTTAGTGGAAGGGGTAGTTGGGATAGATTGAGAGACCAGCTAAGACGGAGTTACAATAGTCAAGGCCGGAGATAATGAGGGTAATTCTTTCTTGAATTCAGCATCTAGAACCAAGATATAATTTTTAATTTGTCAGCGCAAGGTTTGTGAGAGATCTTTAATGTTTCTTTAGGAGAAGCCATCTGTTGCAAAGATCCTGAGGTGGAGTCATTTATTTCAAAGTTGTCTTCGTGGGTACCTCCTTGGACAAATTGATCTGTCTTTTTTCCTTTGTTTCAGAGTTATATATTGTACCATGTTGCCCTGAGATTTTTTTGTAAGTTGTGCTGCCATTGATAGGAAGGAATTTGGCCCTGGTCCTTGCAGGAGCATTATGTGGGGAGATACATCCCTAGTGTAATCTTCCAATATTCCCTTACCACTGATCTGTGTCCTGGAACTTTGTCTGAAAAAAATGGCTTCACATTCTAGTATTTTTTCTTTTTTCCTTTAAGTAAAGCAGGTGAGCAGACCGTCATAGACTGTGAGGACAAAAAGGAAACAAATAACACAAGCTGTGTGGTAGAGCTCTGCGTGGGAATTAGTCTGCCTGGCCGTCGTCCCATCTAAAGATGATGCACAAGAAAGCCCGCAAACAGTTTGCTGAAGACAAGCAGACTAAGGACATGGATTACTGGAACCATGTCCTGTGGTACGATGAGACCAAGATAAACTTATTTGGTTCAGATGGTGTCATGGCCGCAACCAGTTGAGGAGTACAAAGACAAGTGTTTCTTGCCTACAATCAAGCATGGTGATGGGAGTGTCATGGTCTGGCCCTGCATGAGTGCTCCCGGCACTGGGGAGCTACAGCTCATTGAGGAAACATGAATGCCAACATGTACTGTGACATACTGAAGCAATGCATGATTCCCTCCCTTCGGAGACTGGGCCACAGCGCAGTAATTCCAAGATGATAAAGACCCCAAACACCTCCAAGACGACCAATGCCTTGTTAAAGAAGCTAAGGGTAAAGGTGATGGACTGGACAAGCATGTCTCCAGACCAAAACCATATTGAGCATCTGTGGGGCATCCTCAAATGGAAGGTGGGGGAGCGCAAGGTCTCTAACATCCACCATGTCATCATGGAGAAGTGGAAGAGGACTCCAGTGGCAACCTGTGAAGCTCTGGTGAACTCAATGCCTAATAGGGTTAAGGCAGTGCTGGAAAATAATGGTGGCCACACACACGTTTGGCCCAATTTGGACATCTCTACTTATGGGTGTACTCACTTTTGTTGCCAAGGATTAGACATTAATGGCAGTGTGTTATTTTGAGGGGACAGCAAATTTACATTTACAGGCTGTATACTTCCTACATTGCATTTTATCAGTGTCATTTCTTCAGTGTTGCCACATGAAAAGATATAATAAAATACTTACAAAAATGTGAGGGGTGTACTCACTTTTGTAAGATACTTTGTATATATATATATATATATAAACACATATATATATATATATATAATATATATATATATAATATATATATTTTATATCCAATTTTGGTGTGTTTTTTACTTTTTATAAAAGTATGGTTATATATTTTTTTTTTAAAGGTAGGTTTCAGTCCAGAATTTTCATTTCGGTCCATGCCTAGTGTAGGTGTGGCAGAGCCTGTCCTGGTGTGTGTGTTTGGGTGTCAATGTGTCTTGTATTTGGTCATGTGTTTTCCTGTCACTTTACTTACTGTTCAACTGATAAATTGAACTATTTAATTTTTACTTATCTAGAGATAAAATGCCCTCCTGAATTTGTACTCACTTCAGAGGACAAATTTTTCTAGGCCCAGAAATCAGTGAGAGGAAAAGTGAAGGTTTTGTTTTAATTACTCAATTAATTTAATTCTGCATATCTGATTAAAAAGGAGTGGCGCTAAATTGTGGCTTTAGGCGTCCCGTATATGATGACTTTTTTTAGTGTACTGATGTATTCCCAACCCCATCGCATAAGATTCTATTCTATATTATCTGCCGAGCACTGATGTTCTCTTTATCCAGTACACATTGATGCAGAGTTAAGACTCTGTCTATTTAACTTATTTCTGTAAAAAGGATCAAAATCCTTGGCAACAGGCCCAGGATAATCTCAATCTGCCCAAAAGTCTCTTTTTTTAATCTCATGGACAAAATGTGAAAAATAACGTGTATATATATCATACAATCACTTAATAAACACATACTAAATAAGCTGCAAACATATGGTTATAAAATGTGTTTTTACCATTTGCCAATTAAAAGAAAATTCCTGGATTTCATTTTAAAAATCCGGTCACTTTACTCTAATGGGGTAATAAACCATTTCAAGTTTACCGATTAATAATAGGTACAGCAGTCACACAAATATTATTGGGGTACAATAGGTATGTGTATATGAGAAAGGGATATCCCTTGCTTCCAGAGTTTACAGTGTAAGTGCAGTAGTTAAATCTGTTACCTGCCACCCCAACCCACTTGACAGCTAGGCTGGGATTGACAGCTGCATCCTCATATTAAATTTATATTGCACGCTATTATATATGTGTCTAACAATAAAAAAGTGCCATTCATGAGTTCTCGGGCCCCATCACTGTAAATATGAGCTATAAATGTCTCTTGTTAAATATATAATGTATAAATACCTGCAGTTAATGAAAGTTCCTCGTACGGTGTGCAAGCTCCACAGCAGAAAGGTGTACAAACATCAACATCAAAGAAAAATCTCCCTGACCATATTATATAAAATAAAAACATCTTCATGGAGTTCACATTTCTTTCTTTATTTATAGAAAGAAAATGTGAACACCACAAGATCTATCGCTTCTCATTATTTTAACATTTTATTTCCCTGATATTGTATTACTTAATCATAAAATTGCTATGTGATAATTGAAACTATGAGTACTGTATTCCTTTCAATTTGAGGTCCTGTAAGGCTAGGAAGGAGTTGTTTGCTATTTTCAGAAGGTATTGCCTAAAGTTTGTGTCCTTCAAGTTGTTCCCTTTTTGAATCACTATGTGAGCATCATCACTTGACACAATGCAGCCTATTGAATGTCAGATTCTTACCACGAACCATCTAGTTCCTATCCTTTAACAGGACCTGGCCATAATGGAGCAAAAGGTCCTTTACAGGGAAAGAAACTAGCTCTCTTTACATGAGTTGCATAGTTCCTTGACAGGACCTGACCACTACAGGGCAAAAGGTAATTTCGCTGGATAGAAAATAGCTCACACCCACTGAGCAAGCTATTCTCTATGCCTGTAAAGGACATGGTCGTTCGACTGGATAAGAACTAGTCGCAACCGAGCTTAAACACTAGCCCTTTCGACTCCAACTGAATTACTACCTTGTCGCCGTGGAGGTATAAATGCCTGTTTGCGTAACAAGCCTCACTTTCGCTCAGTGGTCGTTGATTGGATAGAATGGCGGAAATGCGTAATTGATTTTTTTTTCTTTCTTTCTTCAATATAGCTTTATTTTTTGTTGTCAAGTGGCGAAGTCCTCGGCAAAGGTTATTCGGTAATCAGTGCCGTTTCCAGTGACGCTCTTTCCGTTTCCGGTCAGAGTGCCCCCTCAAGGAGACTAAAGGCTGCAGGTAAGGGATGTTTACGTCTAAGCGTATATTGAGGCAAGGGATCCGCTCAGCTGTTAATAATGACAGCTCAAGGGTTGTAATGGGAACAAAGATACACGTGCATAGGTCATAAATGTGGTGTTTTACCATACCTTAGATGTGTATGGTGGTCGGTTGTATCCACTTTCCCTTAATTAATTCTTCTGTTCTGAGCCCCCGCTTGTCCCAAGGATTGCCACATAAACCTGTTCTTTAAATTGTGTTGTCCCGCTTGGTATTGCATGGGAGGCATTGTGCAGAACCATAATGCACTCAGCCATTTGCCTCCCCCAGCTATTTTCTGTGCAGGAGATGTGTTCGGCATCACCTTGCACATGCGGTACCTACCTCCAATCGGCTCCTGCGTTGGCTCGGGGAAAGCAGGTCCATGGAGGAGGTCAACTGTAGCTGCAATTTATACAGGGGTCCACTTAAGGTGCCATTAAATATAAAGTTGAACACAGTGCACTTTTAACACAATGTTAATATGCACCTTATAACTCGTTACTTATATCATGATCAGTTGGGAAGGAAGGTGTTATAGTTTTGTTTTAGGGGTTTCCCTTAAATTATGTATTGCTAATATATTATTAAGGGGCATGAGTATCTTAGATATGCTTTATGCCATTTAAAGACAGGACTTTGCATTTTATTTATTGATCTGATTCCACAGAACTGTTGCAAAAGAAAAGTACAACAAAAAAAAGAGATGTTCATACTGCTACAGAATTAGAAGAGAGAACTCAATCTAATCTTGTATTTTGATTACTACCTATTAATATGTTAAAATCAAAGTCTGATGCTGTGTTTCTGGATGTGGTATCTCTGATGTGTCGTGTTTTTTAACAACGTGTTACAGTTGGCCTGTAATCTACAATAACCATGTCTCACAGGTATGGGCCACGGACATGAACACCACGGGCATGGAAAACTTCACCTACCTGATTACAGGCAGTGGAAAATAGAGGGGACACCGCTAGAAGAAGTACAAGCGAGGCTAGCTAAACGAGGCTTGAGGGATCCATGGCTAAGGTAAACAGACACGGGATTGCCTTAATTTGCGTGCTGAACTTTGATTCAGCAAAAGAAACATTAATACAAGAGAGGATGTAAAAAGAGTATCCACGTTGCTATGTTTACATTTTTACCATGCATTTTAAAAGCTGCTGTTGGATATCTTTACATGTGTTCATAAACGGTGTCAGTAGAACAATTTTCCGGCTAACGGCAAACAATGCTTTATTGTTTTATTATGTTTTAAATATTTATTTTTTTATTTATGAAGAGGCAGGTTCCCCACACTGAGCAATAAAGGAGGGAAATACTTACGTACTGATCCTTTTATCAAACATTTTAAATTGTTCACTTAAAGACACTTTGGGGAGACCAGGCTTTCAACGTACAGCCTTTTCACCATGATCCTGGGTGCAATTGCTGCACCGCCAATTTTTAAGCAATGGTAGCCATGGCTGCCAGATATGTCACTTACCCTACATACCTTGTTTGCCACCTGTTGCCACATGGTAAAAAATGTTTCTACAACATTGTTCTTTTTCCCTCTTGACACAGCCTATTCCCTAACTTGCATTTGTATTTTTGTTTCACAGGAATGAGGCCTGGAGATATATGGGAGGATATGCTAAACCTGCTACTTTTAAGGATGTCATTGCCAGAGGCTTTAAATGGGGCTTTGCTGCGTTTGTTGTGGCTCTGGGGGTTGAGTATGTCTTGTTTCCTCCAAAGAAATCTGGAGGTCACCATTAAAAGAACAGTGTATTCATTAAGTATCCAGTTTGTGTAGCACTTGCAAGAAATATATCTATTAAAAGTGTGATTGTTGAATTATATGGTGTAGCTTGTGTAATATTTCTTCTTTAAGATTATGGATGCAAATGTATAGAAGGTGGAGGAAGAATAATGCACACTAATATTTATGTAAAGGTAAAGATTCAACACAGTTTTGTAACTACGACCTTCTCATGGTGGTGATGGAACGTATATACATTGTAGCTTGCGGTTATCAAAATAAGGCTTGATCTTTAAATTAAATTGAGTTCTGTCATTGGGTAGCTTTCAACATAAATTGTACTGTAAAGTTGGCATACCATTGGAGATTTGGTAATATATGTACCATTTTTAAAGAAAACATGAGTGACCAGGCAAAACACATTTATTGTATTTCTTATGGGATCCATATTCAACTGTAGGTTACAACAGAATGGCACAAAAGTCTGCATACCCTTAGTTCTTAATACTGTGAATTGTCGCTTTTAACATCAATAACAGCATGCAGTCTAGGGATGCAAATAACGATTATTTTCATAATCGATTAGTTGGCCAAATATGGCACAGATAAGCTGTTTGGAGGTAAGGATGGTACTGATAAGCTGCTTGAGGCAACAAGTGATGCTTGGTGAAGTTGGGTACCACAGGGGAATTTTCCAACCAGGGCCTGTGGTTTCTAGTTACACTTCTGAGCGTGCAGCCACCTTCACCCATTTGTTGGACGCACCTACAACGAACATCAGGCAACTGCTCTAACATACACAGGCAGACACACATGCATACACTAACATATATAACCAGATATAAATACCCAGACACGCATACATACCCAGGCAGACACACACTAACATGCATACCCAGACGGCTTGCTTTCCCGTGAAGCGTCAGCCTGTCTTTGATGCACCCCGCCCTGCAAACTGCCGCACTACCTCCTTGTCCTGAAAGTTAGAGATATAAAGAGGTACTGTTGGTCCAGGTGTTAGCACTTTCCTCTTTATCCCTACTTCTATAGCATGCCTCCTTCTAGCCTGCTCCGCCAGGATCTGCCAATGGTATGTGTATAGTGTTTGAAGTTGGAGTGGTTGTGTGTGTGTGTGTTTATGTATCTGCAAGTGTATGATGCTTGAATGGCTATGTGTGTATATTTATGTATGTGTAAGGTGTTAGATATTGTGTGTGTATGTGTGTAGAGCTGCCCCAGACTATCATTACACCCATTCACATCATAATTCATGTCATGTTTCTCCTTGCTGCCATCATCATATTCCTCCCCACCATCATCTTCATCATCATCATATTTCTGCAACCATCATTTCCATGCTCTATTATCACCCTGTCCTGTACCAAAATCATTCCCCTCCATCTCTATACTTCAGCATTATTTCCCCTTCATAACCCGCCCCAGCATAATTCCCTCACCTTCCTGGCGTCGGCCTGTGTGCAAATGACTGCCTGTAGGTCCACGGAGAAGTCTTGTTCTGTGTCTGTGCCTAGCCAGATACTGTAGTGCTGTATATGGTAACAAACCCTAGCACTGTATACAGTAATAACCTGTCAGCACTATATACAGTAATATACCCATCAACGCTGTATACAGTAATTTAACTCCCTGCTCTCTATACTGTTATAACCCTATGCTCTGTATACAGTAATGACAATTGTGTTGAGGAAAACCTGGTTTTATCTCATTTTGTTCCAATAAACTCCATTTATCTGCAGACCTGGAGGCCATTGTTGTCAGTCGAGCTATTTTGTGTAATGTTTCCTGCTCAAACACAACACTGAGCTGATGATTTATGGCAATTCTAATGAAGTCCTTTCCTCCATAGACTTTTATTATTTAGGGTGTCTGGCTGGGTGATTAAGTCTGAGCCATACTATTGTTTCCCAAAGGCAGTATGACAAGGAGTCGGGTTGTTTGTTTTGTAGATTAGGCTGTGATAACAGTGAGAACTCATACAAATGGCTAATATGCAACTGCCTGAAGGTATATTATGGAGTCTGACCTGCAACTGGATTAAAAAACGAAATTTTTTTAGAAAGGGGACAGCGCAATATTTTGAAAATGTAATTTCGATCTGATACTACTAAAATAAAAAAAATCGTATCATCTTATTTACTATAAAAAAATAAAAAAACATGGTGAAAAATTGAAAAAAAACACATTTTATGACTTTTATTTTAAAAATCTTTTACTCACCTAAAAAAGCAAGTAAAAAACTAGCTAAATAGATTCTACTACTTGTCCTGAGTTTAGAAATACCCAATGTTTTTATGGTTTTTTTTGCTGTTTTTTGTAAGTTATAGGGCAATAAGTACAAGCAGCGTTTTATGATTTCCAAATCATTTTTTTAACAAATCTGGTCAGTCTGCATCCATCTCCTCTTTGGAATATCTTTGAAGCCGGTTAACTCAATTTAACCCATTCAAACCATATATTTTTGAAAACTAGACCCTCCAGGGTATTCCAAATGCTGTTATTTTAACCCTTTCCATGCACCAATTATACAACTACACTTTGTCAGACTTTGTAATAGTATTTTTTTTTATTTTTTTTTCCACACAAATTGTACTTTAGTTAAAGATATACAGGTCCTGCTATATGTCACTGTCAAACAACACCCCAATGTCTGTTCAGGAACATCTCCTGAGTGCAGTGATACCCCACATGCATGGGTTTGTCGGGTTGTTTCAGATTTAAAATGCCACATTTGGGAAGTGCACTTTTTTCTCCATTTTGGTCAGTCTGTACCTATGCCCTATCTTTGAGCTAGGCCACTCCAATTTACCGCATCAGCCATTTTTTTTATATTAGACACCCCTTGGGT
>VKOC01024851.1:0-24229 GCA_009364415.1 Spea multiplicata | reverse complement strand
AGAAACCCAGGTTATCCCTCTATCATGGTGCTTTGGCATAAGCCTTTGTTGTGTTTTGACTATGGCCTGACATCTATTACTGAGTGTACTATTAAGAACTAAGTGTTTTTTTCTCCTTGAAATTACAATCCAGAGTTTCACCTGGCTATTCTAATTGCAAAACTGCAACTTGATTGGAACCTATGTGTTCTACAGAATCCCTCATTCTCTGGGCCCAGTGTGTAATAGGGAGCAAAACTTTCCTACGGACTCATTTTGGGCTGATAACTAGCACATTTGGTTCTAGTTAACTTCTTGTTTAGTCTTTTACACTGATCCCACCACGGTATAATAACATCCTGATAGAAGCATGGACCTTTTACATTTTCTATTAAAGCTTTTACTCTAGTTTAATGGATTTGCATTTCCTGAACATACGTCTTCCTAAGCTTCTAGCTTATTTGGGATGTCTATGACTAGCTGTGCATTCGTCTTCCCTATTGATTTCTAAATATAATGCCCACTAAATTCCATTAATGCCTTAATTTACCATCTTATCACAATTTGCCATTATCTCGAACGACAGCTGAATGAATAGCCTTAACTAACTCTAATTCTAGCAAGTACCATTATTTTGTAATTTTGCTATTGTTCATGCTAATAAACATTCTCTTTTTATCTTTATTGGTGATAACACTAAGAAGTTATTAAGCAACCATTTTGTAGATTTACAAATGTTAATTTTTATTGATGTTTGCCTTCTATAGGATAGCACTAGAAGAGCTTTTATTTGGACTGTAGGAGTAAGTTAGCAAAAAGGGGAAGCAAATGCAAGGTAAGAAGTTTATTTTGAACTGAGTAAATGGTAGCAGAGGTTTGTCAATTAATTAAATGTATTAGTGAGTCAATATCTGACACTTTGTGGAAAATAAACAAATGTCACTTCCTGCAAACTTTCCTTTTCTGTACTATGACCTTTGGCAGATGTTCAATTATAATGATTTAAAAACACTAATGGTTTTTCCCACCCCAGGTTTATTCCACTGTTGACATTAAAAAAAGCAAAAAGGAACCAGATTAATCTCAGGATTTTTTTCTAGTAACAATGGTATTTTTATTTATATCAGAACCTGTACCCTTATAAATATGATGATCTTTTAAACAACAGTTTGAATAACGGTAGACTCAGTTTTTTTGTTAAATTCTGGCATATTGCCTATTGCCCAAATTTTTTAATGATTATATATATTTAAAATGATACTCCTCCCGCTAAACCCGCACACGCTTTTTTGTTTTTAGAAAGAGCATACTCATGTTTTCTCAGTGTGTTTGACTAGTGAGACTGATTTATTTATCTAAATAGTTTTGGATTGAAGGTTGCTCCCATATTTATCCCATATCAAAAACATCTGCATTAGCTTTTTCCAAATTTAGGGATAACCTATTTGATATATGGAGGCTACAACATCCCTTAGAATTTTTTTTTCCTTTTATTCCAAACTTGATACTTTTTAAACAAAACCTTAGTACCATAAAATTGTACCGGCTCAAATTTTAGAAGACGTGTATGGTCTGACCATGTGCAAAGGGTTTTTGGAGATTAGAAACAATTTGCATTAGTCCACTAGACCTGACTGTAGGTTTAACAAAAATAACCTAATGTCTGAGGCTAACAATTAGAGTTACCGTATTTATCGGCGCACTGGTGTATAACACACACCCTCATTTTAACAAGAAAGTTTGAGTAAAAAAAATTTAAATAAACTCTGGAGGCTCTGAACTTAATGTTGGAATAATATTTAATACATTATAAGATTTATTATAATAGTGATGCAAAAAGAAGGAGCTCAGTGAGTCAGCAAAGCTGACATACACACACACACTGACAGACATACACACACACACACACACATACACTCAGACACACACACAATCTACCTTTTGGGACATCTGGTATGGGTCCTCTTTATCTTCCAGCGTTTTACTTTTGTGCCCTTTACTTTTTGTGCTGGTGCCGGGGCCGGAGTGACGTCATTGTGTTTGCGGTAACTTTGCGGTAACTTGCGGTAACTTACGGGCGGAGAAACGGGCTATTAAAAGGGAGTAGCACATAGAAAGGCCATTTCTATGTGGTACTCCCTTTTAATAGCCCGTTTCTCCGCCCGTAAGTTACCACATATGCTCGCCTGGGAAAGGGATCTGCATGCAGAGATTCCCCTAGAATCATGGCTGGAGGTGGAGGAGGCGATGCGGGGGGTCACCCACTGTACCAACCACATAGAGCTCCAGAAAAAACTCAGCTGCCGTTGGTACCTCACCCAGTCCGTCTCGCACACATGTGGGCTACCCAATCCAGGCTCTGCTGGAGGGGATGCGGTCAAATAGGGACTATGCTTCATATTTGGTGGGGCTGTCCGGTGCTGCTCTGGAGGGTTGTGTTTGATATGTTGCGCCAACTTTGTCGCTGTCCCTTCGATTTTCTTCCGGAACTGGCGCTGCTTCATATGTTCCCTGACCCCATTCCACCTCCATCTCGTAAACTGCTCATTCACGTTCTCTTGGCTACTAAATTGTGTATAGCCAGACAGTGGAAATCGTCTTCTCCCCCTCCGATATTGTTTCCACTATTGAACGACATAGAATCCTTGAAAAAATGTCCCACGACGCTTCCTGCACCACACACATATACACAAAAACTTGAACCCCTTGGCTCACGAGCCGGCTCCTTTCGGAATACTGTTGACTTAGAGACCCGTGCCTTTCCTCTATGGAGCTGGCGTGGGCTTGACCTCACCTGACCAGTGCTCCTTTCTTGGCAGCCTTGATCTGTGCTTGCGGTGGTTTTATTGTGTCTGTGGAGGTCGTACACTCTCTCACGGTCCTTTCGTGCCGCTAATTGTGCAGACGTGGTTTCTAGTGCATCGCTGTAACGTGTTTTCAAAAATTTTTCTTTTCTTTTTTTTATTTGTTTTTTGTTTGGCTCTGGTAGCCACTGGTTCTGTATGTTTGTAATTTGCAATCCCGTTTTGTGACATTTGCTTTCATTGTACTCAAATGGAAAAATATCACCGGATACAACTAGATCGGCAAGTTCTCCGCTTCGGGCTGATTTCGACCTTCCATCTTCTTCATACGCTAGTGCCTCTCCGGCCTCCGTTGTGAATCTTGCCTATTATCATCTCCCTGTATCTCTGTCTCATGTTTCTGAACCGTGTCTGTAATACTACTGTGCCGTCCTGCGAGGCGGGTGCCTTTCTATTTTTTTACTATGTGCACTGATGATACTTTTTCTGTATTGTACTATGATTCCAGTGAATAAAAGTTTTTGAATAAAAGTTTTAAATCACAAAAAAGTGCATGTTACACACCGATAAATACAGTACTTTGCTGGATTTCAATGTTAACTTAATGCACATTATGGTGCACTTTATAACGCACTATAAGAGGCTATTTCATAAAAAGGCTATCTTTTTGAAAAAAAAGCAGAATGGTAAAACCCTTACAGACATATATTTCATTGACTCAAATTGAATCTCATAAGAAACTAAACCACTCTCCTTTCAGAAAAACGTAATAGACTAATTTAATTATTAAAACAAAAATAGTATTGCAGTATTATTTGAGTAGACAAAATCCTGACAACAAATTAAAGTGTAGCTTTTAAAGTATACTAAAGTTTGTAGTTTAAATCAAAATATATTTTGATTTAAATCAATTATTGAATACTAATTAGTCAGATCTGAAAAAACTGAAACTTACAACTCAAGTTGGAGGGGACTAGAAGTTCCATGATTCGTTCACATAAATATTGTTAAGGCTTACTTTTATACCTAGAGTCTTATATTTACTACTATTCCTCTCATTCCTAGTAAGATACTAAATCAAATAGCTAAGATTTTTAAGGAATATTATTTACGTGTGACTTCACTATCCAAATACAGACTAACATTCAAAGGTTTGCAGTCACTTAGAATTTCCCTGTTTTTTAAAAAGAACCAAATTTTGTACACTAAGATAATGGCAAATGGATCAGAAGTAAAGGGTAGACATTGATAACATTGTAAACGACTACTGTAGTTGGAAATTAAGTTGTTTTTAATGAGTGTACGGAGGCCCTTTTTCAGCAACCATCACTCCTGTTTTTCAATGGCACGTTGTGTTAGCTAATACAAGTTTATGTTAAAAAAGCTAATTGATCATTAGAAAATACTATCACAATTATATTGGGACACCAAGAGATTTCCTTGAGTTATATGGAAACAGCTAAGTGACCCCAAACCTTTGAATCGTAGTATGTATATGTATATAAATATATATATATTATATATATATATATATGTAATATATTTCACACATATGTAATATATTTCACACACATGTAAAAAGGCCTTTAAACCTTGGTTGCTACTCCCATGAGCTATCAGAATGTGAAAGAAGCAAGCCTTTCAACTTGAATGAATAAATCCATTGTTCCCTAAGAATTTACACAACCCACTAATTAGTAGTGTATTAAAACAATACTTCTTGTGTCCCAAACTCTCCAATCTCAGGCATATCACAAAGCCTAACTGGCATATATATATATACACCTTAAAATGACAACACTTTGTTATTCCTACACTGTGATGATCTGTAGGTGAACTCTTGAGCAGACTCTGCTGTCATGAAACAGTTATATACAGTATTTCCCCATGTATAAGATGCTCCCATGTATAAGACGCACCTTAATTTTGGGGCCCAAAATGTGAAAAAAAGTATTATCATAAAATTCATACTCATCCTCATCCTTCCCATCCATTAACTGCCCCTAAATTAACCCTAAAGACCCCATCAACCATAACTGCCCCTAAATTAACCCTAAAGGCCCTATCAACTATAACTGCCGCTAAATTAACACTAAAGACCCCATCAGCCATAACTGCCCCTAATAACCCTAAACGCCCCATCAACCATAACTGCCCCTAAATTAACCCTAAACACCCCCTTAACCATAACTGCCCCTAAATTAATCCTATGAGGAAAGGGCAGGGCCAATCGGCAGTGCATCATAAAGGGGCGGGGCCAATCAGCAGTGTGACTGCAGGGAGGTACTGGGAAGTACCGTAACTGCAGTCTACAACGACCGTATAAGACGCACCCAGTTTTTAGACCACAAATTTTTCGAAATTTTTATACATGGGGAAAAAAACGGTATCTCTCTCTGTTGCACTGCCGAATGCCAGATCCTAGTAGGCTGGGAGAGGTAACCTCATGTTTGGTATCATCGAACACATGTGCAAGCCTTCTAATCGTGCTTCGTAGATATCTCATGAGAGGGAATGGCTAAAATACCAGAGAGGTTCCGGTTGCCTCCGAGATTGGTCTCCAGGACATGTAATGTACTTTTTTGGAACGTAAAGGGGATTCACTTTCCAGCTAAATGGAAACACATCTTAAAATGCTAAACATACGTGTAGCCTTACTGCAGTATACACATCTTACAAGTTTGGAACACGCTAATAAAGAATGTTATATACTTCACATGGCTGGGGAGTGTCTATTTTGTTTAGTAGATATGTATCATAATTCAGCAGGTTATTCAAGATCCGAAGGATAGATACCTGATTGTTGCGTGCACTCTGGAGGATCAGCCCCTATTGTGCCATGTTTATACCTCCAACTCTAATGCTAAAGTTTTCTTTCACGCTGTTTGCAATAAGCTCCTACAATTTTAAAATAAAGACTTGATAGTGGAGGGGCCACTTCAATGCTAGGGTTTTTGCAATTTCTCTGAGCATTGCACAGTGTAAACTTGGGGTGAATTTGGTGTGATGTCTACTCCTGGGAAGATTGGCAACTGTCTTGAATGTTTTCCACTTTTGAATAACCTTTTTCTCTGTAGAATGATGGACTTTAAATCGTTTGGAAATTGTCTTATAACCGTTTCCAGATTGATGGGCAGCAACAATTGCTTCTCTAAGATCATCGCTGATCCTTGGCATTCTGTTAACACAATCCTGAATGCTCCAGACAAGTAAAGTGCTAAAACCTATAAAGGTGGTCGCATTTGCTGGTGGTCAATTAATCAAGGGCATTCAATTAGCTGCACCTGTTACTTAGCATTTTTATTCCTATGGAAGCAGTAAGGGTGTACTAAGTTTTTTTACACATGGCTTCTCCATTTTGGCTTTATTTATGTTGACTGATGACATAATGTGATATGTCATGTTTTATTGTTCATCCCAGCTTGTATTTAATTATTTTTTTGTCAATGATCTGTTTAATGAGGAAAATGGTATCATAAAGTAAAAAGTTAGCTTGTATGTAATTTGTATGATTGTTATTATGTCCTGATATGTAAAACCATAGAATTCAAAGAGTGTGTACTTTGTTTTTCACACGACTGTATATGAGGAGGGATATTATGTTTAGTGTCACCTCTAGGGGGAGGAAGAAGTAACATAGTACAATGTAACTACAGGTATATTCAAGCAGAGAGACAGTTTCATGTTGTAGTAGTAAGAGTTAGTAGGTTGTTACATAGTAGCCAGAAAGGCTATGGGACCTCCAGGGATGTGACATCGTCTAGGAAATACACAAGGGATGAACTTATACAGTTTGTGAAAATGTAATGTGGTCTTAATTATTTCTTCATAGTGAAGAAATATCCACTATATGGATCCTTACTGTGAATGCTCCAAAAAAAATAAAAAAATAAATAAAACTCATGTACAAGGTAAGAAAAGGTAAGATAGTTTATGGTCACCATCCAAGTACATAGGTTTCTGCAGTCTTCATCTGGTGGAGTTGTCAGACAGGAATGTTCCCCATTCCATGTACAATGGGAATGTGAGAAACTGCAAGAAATAAAAATGAACAAACGTTTTAAGACACATGTTTACGTAACATCAGTTCAGCTGGGATATTAACAAATGGATTTGATAGCAAACTCTATAACTAGCTTAGATGAAGTCTTGTTTGAGTCAGGAGACTTAACTATCAGTGTTTCCTCAGCACCTCTTTTTTCTTGGGGTTTACTTTCCCATTATTACCTGGAACCAAATATTTTCTTGGCATCAGGGCAGCTCTTTGTTCCAAAGGTTGGTAATCCAGCCAGTGTGAGATTATGAAACGCTGTAGTGCCGTCCTAGACTCACCCTCAACTGTTAAAAAAATATAAAAAATATTTCTAGACACCAGGCTGCAAATTCTCTCACAAAGGCTGCAAGGAGGTCCTATATGTGACTGTGTACATTTCACAATGAAGCATTTCTAACGTAGAAAATATTTTCTGGTAAATGGCATTTTTGACAAATTATCAGTAAAAGCTCTTTGTTTTGTTTTTTTTAATCTTCCTAATACCAAAGTTCTGGTCCTGGTTTGGCATGTAACAAACCCTACTGATTGCATTCTGTCTCTGTTTCTTATATACATATTTTTCCGCTAACAAAGATGATTAACTCCCAAGACATGCACACGTCGGCACCAATACATTCCACTGCGTTCTTCCCTAAATGGAGTTGCTGTTATTGTGTAAGTGTGCATGTTCATGATCAGTCTTGTAGCCACATATGAAGGCCAACATGTATTTTGGGGCTATACTACACTGCATTGTGTACCAATATATATTGTGTAAAATTCCCATTTCTGAAACAGACTTAGAAAATATAATAACTATATTATTGAGATGTTAAACTATAGCAACTAGTGCTTTTCCCACCTGTTTTAATACGTAATTTGTATGTATAACCTTATTGTATTTCAATACTGAATCTGTTGGCACTACATAAATAAAAGATATTTAGAAAAAAACCACAAAAACAATAACAGCATAAATACTGGCTAAGGGCAGCTTTGTTGTTAAAAGTGCAATCTATTTGTATCCTGCTATGATGATGAAAGGTTTTATGCTGCCATAATCATAAACCATCCAATTCTAGCAGATGTGATCTCTGAGTATAGAGACCGATAGGGACACTGTGTGGTAAGCCTCATGATAATGGACTAAAGTGCTATTAGGACACACATTTTGTATAATTTTTGCTTCAAGAGGAAACATATACAACTACAACTATTTGTTTTGATCAGGATTAAAATGAAAGGAAATTATATTTGATTATCAATGGGAACAAAAAACATTTTACCAGAGAAAATGTTGAGCATGCCTCTTTCCGACCATGAATTATTGTTATTCATCAATTTTAGAACCTTTGTTTTATAAACTTTACAAGGCTTTATTATGTGCAATACTAAGAGTTACAACCGTCTGATACGAATCAATATTCTAGGGGAAAGTTGAAGTGTCTTATTCACGTAACCTGAATTACATTCAGCTGCCCCATCGATTCCTATTTACATGGGTACACTATTCCCAAGAAAAGAGAATAATCGCCGAACCAACATAGCGCAAAAATGGCAAAATTGCTCCGGGACTCGAGGTACCAAAAACCACTGGGATTAAAGGGGTTAAGGACTGCTTGAAAAAAAGTATTATTTAGCTACATAAGAAAACAAAGGATTGTCCCACATTACGGAAAATGGTAACATGACACTGATTAAAAATCAATTATTTTCCTTATTATTATTTGGAGGGGGTTGCATCTTTTGGAATGTATTTCACTATGGCTTGGGCTAAAATATGCATTAAAAACCTCTAGGAAACATTTTCGATTTCTTGAAGGTTTTGCGGTAAAACAAATGCCCCGCGGGCGTGGTACGCCTCACTCGTTTAGACTACTGTCTGACTACCGGAACTAGCCCGTCAAGGTTCCAGTTTCCGGTTGTTTCGATCATGCTCCGTTGCTAGGAGACGTCTGGTCCTTACTGCCGGACTGCGTGTGACCCCGGAGCAGCTGCCAGGATGCAGGGGGAAGAAGATGGGCTGTCTGTCACCATCGCACATATTGTACAGAAGCTGAAGGGCTCCAGTCTGCACTGCCAACTGGAGAAGGCGGCGCGGGTGAGTCGGTGAGCCGGGAGCTGTCAGCGGAAGCAAGTCTTGGCAGGGAATAAAGGCGGGTCAGGCAGTAATTCACACCCCTGGCAACCATGACATACACATAGATACCTTGCTGCTGGTGTCTGTATGAATAAAGATGAGTGAAATGTCCCGCCTTACGCCCTTTTAATCCCCGTGCCCGGGCACAATGGCTGTCATGCCCTGTTTTACTGCCCCTGCTGCCTCTGTCAGTGCGAGGGGGCGACATGTTAGCTTCCAGAATAGGACAATGACGGCTGCAGCCTCTACACAGGCTATCGAATTAGATCCCCTGCTTAACCCTGTAATGCTTGCTGTGGCCCTCACTCTGATATAACCCCCCCAACTTGTTCAGGGTTCTAAGGCTGTAGTCTGGTGGATAATTATAGATTAACTCCTTTTACTACTTCTCAATGAGGGTGACATTATGATTTCTATAGCACCACCGCATTCTGCAGCGCTGTACGGTAGATATTGAGTCTCACGCTTCTTCCCATACTGTGAGCGCAAATGTGTGAAGTCTTTTTTCTTATTTTGCCTTTATTATAAGTCCAAGAGTCTGATGTGGTATTACCACATTGGTCAAATTTTTTGGATACCATATATTTTGGGTGTTGCTGACCTGTAAGGGCTTCCAAGGAATATACAGTTTTGGTCAACATTATTGGTGCTCTTGAATATTTTGCACGTCTTGTACAATAACTCCTGAAAAACTTGTAGGGAAACAGCTTTGGTCTATATTCATTCATAGGTTTAATACAGAACAGCACAGGATATAACAATAACAATAAAAAAAAAGAAAACATCGTATATAACTAAAAATAGAGTATTAATACTCTATTCTACCGGAAATGCGGTTATTTCTCCCACCTCCCTGGAACACAAGAATATCCTATGTTTCCCTACCTTCTTCGCTGACTGCTTCTGTGTCCCACATCTCCTTTTCCATAGCTCCTCTTCTTCTCTTGCCTCTTCTTGGTCTTCGGTCTTCTATCTTCATCCTCTTCTCCCCAGTATCATCTCCATTAACCAGGCCTCCAGGAACATTTCCTCAAAAGGGTAGAGCATCCACGCACACACTGGATTAGAGGAACAAGGAAGAGGCTGTCCCGATTGGACTTTCCATGGCTCTGAAGTGTACTTCAAGGTGCCAGAATATTGCAGACGGACCCGCGTTTCAGCATCTCTCTTTCTACATGAATCTGTCTTCATTATTCTGGCTACTTGGAGTACTTCCTAAAAAAGGCGGAACCACAGCCACTTTTTGAGGAAGCTCTGCGGGATGGATGGTTAACAAAGTTGATCCCAGGGAGAAGATTCTTCTGTTAATGTCCGTGCACACAGGTTCCAATTTGCTATAATGTATCTTTTAGAACTTTAACAAGCCAAAGCTTTTACATATATATATGTATATAAAATATGAAAAATACGTTTTTTACAAGCAAGTCCCAAAATTAGTGTTAGAAATTCACAAAAATTATTGCATGGAAAGAGTTACAATACTTGCATTTAAATGCCCATGGGGGTCTAGTTTTAAAAAAAAATGTATGATTTCATGGGTAAATCGAATTGGCCAGGCTCAAAGATGTCCAAAATAGGACATGGGCACAGACTGCAAATGTGGCCTTTTACCTCCCAAATAACCTGACAAACCCATGCATGGGTGGTATCACAAAAAATTAATACCATAAACTTGTGATGGAATTTGTGCATGTAAAGGGTTCAAATACCAGCATTTGAAATACCCTGGGGTATTACAAAAATATGATTTGATCAAGTAAATTGATCTGGCCATCATCAAATATGTCCCAAAATAGGAACATGGAGGCAGAATGACCGGATGTCAAGATTCTAATTCCACTTAAATGCATATGTCTCACATGTGGCCTATTAGCTATTACCCCCCAAACAACCTGAAAAACCCATGCATGGAGGGTATCACTGTACTCAGGAGATGTTGCTGAGCACATATTGGGGTGTTGTTTGGTGACACATAACAGGAGCTGTAAATACATACTTAAAGTTGACAAAGGCTGATGGTAGAATTAGTGTATGAAAATAGCTTAAATACCAGCATTTCAAATACCCCCGGGGGGGGGGGTATATGAGGTAAAATTTATTTGGCGACTTTAAAGACTTTGCTGCAACTCACTGACAAGACATCAAAGGGCCAATATTTCATCAATAATTACATTGAATGACATATTTTATTTATTGGTGTCTGTAGCCCACCAATGGTTCTATAAGATAACAGTTTTGACTACTTCATTAAAACATTTACAGTTTACTTCAGGTTCATTAAAAAGTATTAGTCATTTACTCTACATCTAACGCGAAGGCCCTGTTTATACATGCATGAATAGCACAGTCTTCCTTTTGAAATGTTTGCAGAGGTCGGAGAGGTAGAGCCTCCAGAGACCACACAAGCAATGCTTCTATATGCAAAAGATTACATAATGATGTTTGGTATTGTTAACTGATGGCAAATAGAGACTGTTTTCAACCTCTAGACTCTCTGAGGATGAACTCATGAAACTTTTCTCTTTTTTTTGAAATGTGTTTGTGTGGCTTGTGAGAAAGAATACAGTTAAGCAGACAGTGTGTACATTCTCAATGATAAAATACTAAAGGACTAAACAATGTTCGATTACAAAGACTGTCGTGACTAGTGTGTATCTCGGAATGTGTCTGATAATTGGCAGCAGGATAATCATTGTATAATGGTTACCAAAACAATGAAGCTGAAATGAAATTGTTGCGATATTTTAATAGAACTATCTTAACTATGGACAAAATCGTATCTGTCTAACACAAATAAATACAAATTCAGTTTGATAAAAAAAAAGACACAATGTTCTTTTGTGTATATTCATATCTATTGTTATGTAAAATATTCAGTAAATCTTTTGAAATATTTTGTACATAAACAATTATAAAGAGTGTTATGAAACGAAATTCTTGTGTGATTATGTATGAAATATGGTTAGTACCATGTTGGCTCGAAAGGCCCCTGCATCTAAATTGTTTCCTGGAACCCTCTGCCTTTGTTAAAAGTAGAAAGTCCGATTTCTAACCCACTTAATCCTCCCACCGTTTTGGAAGGGTTGACGCACACTGACTGTAGTACCACTTTTCATGTCTGATGGATGTGGTTATCCAAAAGGAGCTCAAGAAATACTCAGTTTAATTCCTTCCAGTTTTCCCATTGATTGTCAAAATTAAGTTTTTGTCATTGTGATGTTCTATGGATGCCAAGAAAATACCATGCAATAGACCACACCATTCCAGAAGTACCTGTTGTATTTCATTGCACAAGGTAGTACATTCCATGATATCCAAATATACATTCATGGTGTCTCCATGGTTCCCATTACATCGTATTACATCACTGTATTGTCCTTTAATATACAGTATGTATAGAATATCAGTGCCTTTTCATTGTGAAGGGAATTTTATCATGCCTTTCTTAAGAACTAAAATCGCATCCCTTAGCTACTTTTCCGTCTCCTGCTTGATCACATCTGTATTCACTGTAGAAGAGTTAAGTCTTAACACTGATTTGTAAAGGGACAGCATGTATTTTCTTAACGTAATACATCTTTTCATACATGATATCTGAAAGGACTTTTAAGCTGCAGACTAGAATGCAGACTAGACTAGGAAGCAAAATCGATTTGGACAAAATTTTCTTTTCGTTTCTGCCACATTTGTTTTCGGCAACAAATGGGCAGCCAGGCACATGCAGCCCCTTGGTGCAGGACTGAATTTCTCCCATATATATATATATATACTTTATTATGTATATTTTAGTTCATGGTTTTGTCACCAATATTTGTTTACCAATGAAGAATAATACATTTTATGATATAAAGATAATCAGAAAAAAATTAAGAAGTTTGGCTGGTTAGCGTAAATTGGCAACTGTCTCAAACTACTCAGGAACAGGTTTTACATTTTAAACAACTGAAAGACGGCCACACTGTGCACAAGCTCTGTAGAATGCCTCTTTTTGTCACTAATATTTATCAATCAAGATGAAGAATAATATAATATAAAATAGAAAGATAATATAAAGTATTTTGTATTGTCTACAAATTAGAGGTTTGGCTGGTAATGAAAATGGTCTTCATCAACTAAACTCTACCCAGGAAGAGAAGAGTATTTAATAAACAACTAAAACACACAGTGTGCAGGCAGTGAAATTGCTCATTTTGTCACAAATATTTGTTTTGTATTTGTGTTGACCCAAAAACTAGAGGTTTTGCCCTTAAATAAATTGGGGAGAAGTCCCTGATATGTCACCTCAAGTTTCGGAGCAATTTTGCCATTTTTACGCTATGTCGGTTCAGCGATTATTCTCTTTTCCTGTGTATAGTGTACCCACATAAACTATATATTGTTTTTTCAAGGAAAGATATAGCTTTCTTTTGATACCATAGTTAGATGATTAGGTGAAAATTTACAAATTTAGAAATTTAGTAAAAACTAGTGAAAATTTGAAAAAAAAACACCTCATTTTTATATATTTTTCCTCTGAATCCTCACAAAATTAGGTAAAGTAATGGAAGATCCCATACTTTTCCAGCACTCATAGGGAACATACAATAAGGTGTAGAATTTTTATGCTTATGGCTTAACGGGTTTGGGTGTTGTGAACGGTGGCAGGAGGGTTATACTGGGTAGATGTTGTGTGTTAGGGCAATTAGAATGTAAGTTTTTTTCGTTTTTAATTATTATTATGTTTTTTATATTTTTTTAAAAAAAAATATTTTTTATTTTTAATATCTAATATTAAAAAAATGTTAAGATCCTCTTAAGAGGACCTCTTCAACATGTTATTAATGCCAGTGACGTCACAAATAGTTTTTTTTAATTATTATTTATTGTATTTTAATTTTTTTTTTTTAATGACTAACCTCAATATTATTTGGCGATTTAGAGAGACAAAATCTACTGCTCTGTAATTTATTGCTTAGTTCTTGAAGAATATATTATATATTACTATACGTTAAACAATAATTTCATGTCATAGTCTTAAAAATGTTACCGATTCCTTTTTGAACTTCTCTTTATTCAAACAAAGTCAAGTCGACGTTTCAGTCATTGCTGACTTTCATCACGTCGACTTGACTTTGTCTGAATAAAGAGAAGTTGTTAATCTAAAGACCTGGAGTGCTGACCATGATTTGAGAGTGCTGTACATATATATATGTATATAAAATATGAAAAATACGTTTTTTACAAGCAAGTCCCAAAATTAGTGTTAGAAATTCACAAAAATTATTGCATGGAAAGAGTTACGCTGAAAGTACTCAGTATATCAATACATAAATACATGGTAACAGACTATGTGTGTAGCTGTTCATTCCTTACACAGACATAAAAGGTCCGCAATAATATCGAAACCCTCCCCTTCAATTACAACATCAGATTTCAAACAGCATCACAATCCTTTCCTTTTTATTTGATTAAATGGTGTAAGTGGAGCAGAAATTTGACATATAGGACCTGTCATCTTTATATATAGGCTTTGCCTAAGGAAATGACTGAAATGTATTGCTAGCTAATAAGTGAATGTTGAAATGGTGAAGGATGTATAGCATACTAATCTGACATGTAAAATCTTGTGCTCGCTGACATCCATAGTCATCTGTATGAACATGTTAAATGCCTTCTGTTATCATCCTTTTCCAAGCTCAAACACTTTATAGTTCAGTACATGTGATATACTTAACTGTTAGAAAGAGGACTTCAGGACTAGGAAATAATTGTTGTTAAGGCTTTGTGGTTATCTGTAAGGTAAAGTAGTTTATTGTTAAACTAATCGCTATATACATTTCACTGTTAGGTGTAATATAGGTAGTTTGAAATGACTGTAGGTATAATGATAAACTCTAGTTAATAGAGCAACTTGGTTTTAATGCTTAAGATTTTTTAATGATACTTACAATTATCAATTTTGAGAGCAACTGGGAATATATATTGAAGAAGAAAGCTTCTTCTTCAATTTCCGGGATTAAAGATAAATATTATGGTATTTCACCATTTATAAGACGCAGAAAAAATTGGGGTTCAAAAATTGGGTGCGTCTTATACAGTGGTGGAATTTTTTATTTATTTTTTTAAACTAAAAAGGGGACCTGCTGCTTACCTTGATCTGCCGCGGCTGCACAGGAACCCAGTGGAGTCACGTGAATGCATATCGCATCACATGACTCCACTCAGTTCCTGTTACTGCTCAATCATGGCAGAGGAGTAACAGCGGCCCCCACGGAAATCGGCGAGCGGCAGCAGAAGATCTGCACTTCAGGTAAGGTGGGGGAGTAAATGAATGTATTTATGTATATGTGTGTGTATGTTAGCATGGATCCGTGTGTTGGGGGCACAGGGAGGGAGAACAGGGAGGTTGAACGCGATGTGCATGTACTGGCTGCCTGAGCATGACAGGAGTGTGATTGCTAACAGTTGCTAGCAGTTAACATCAATCACACTCATATCATGCCCAGACAGCCAGTACAATAACTTTATGTAATATTTTTTTTAATTGCGGCCCCCAAAAATAGGGGTGCATCTTATACAGGGGAGCGTCCTATACTTGGGGAAATATGGTAATCTTTATTTCTTGTATTAGTCTGCATTTTTTTAATTGTGTTTCTTTCTAAAAATAGATACCTTTGGTCATATAGTGTATGTAGACACCCCTTTTTATTATTGTGTTTAGGTGTTTCAGCCACACTTTGTGGTTATCTGTACGAACTTAATTTGAATTATAGGTTAAACATAAGTCACAATCAATGAGTATAGCCATCTCGGATGAGACAAGACACAAATTGGAGACATCATATCATTTTTGGGAAAAAACAGACTCCACTATCTGGGAGTTATGATACCTAAAAGAATCAACATGATAGTTGATGCTAATTATTCAGTATTACAAAAGGAATTGCTTTGCCAAATAGGGGACTGGAAGGACCTCTTGACTTGGGAGGATGAATATAGTATATCATACCAAGATGGCTATACTTGCTAAGAATGCTCCCCATCCGACTTCCTCCTTGTTGAATTAAAATGTTCCAAACACATATAGAAAAATGTATTTCTGGCTGTGAAGAAACCAAGAATTGCCAGGGGGTATTATGCACTGACCCTAAAAAGAGGAGGCTTGGGAGTGCTCTCGCATATTGTGAAGATACAGCATGAGCAGAGTAAAGCAGAGGACTAGCACTATATGGAGCAGAAGATAATTGGAGTAACCAGGTTGGAATGTGTGCTGTGGTTTCAACAAACTAGAATAGAAGCACCAGGGACATGGCATGCCAATGACTACTAAAAGCTACATTGAATTCTGGCTTTCCTTTAAAAAAGAATTGGATTGAAAGATGGTATTATAAAATTCTGCAGAACAACTTGCCTAATTTAAGTCTGCACGAATGGAACAATTATAAAAGATGTAGGATTGAGGACTTATTGAGGGGGAATCAAATTAAATCTTTTACACAACTGGCGAGTGACTTTAAACTACCATATAAAGAATATTTTAGCGTGATGAGGGATTTAATATTACTTAAGTACACATCTTTTTAAAATGGAAACTGTTGATGCTCGCCACCGGATTGTAGAAATGTTTAATAATAGGTCAAGTAGGAAAACTTTAAAAAGGTGGTACGTTATATTGGAAGTACTATGACCCCCTCTAAAAACAGCAGCGTTTGAATCTTGGCAGAAAGAATTACATATAAGACTGGAATGTAGGCAATGGATAGATAGCATGGATGGTATTGTCTAAACATGGTGGAGTTGGATTATAAAGTAATGAGCATGACTCCAGAAAGACTGGCAAAATTAGACCCAGGTGATGCTTACTTCCTGTAGCTTACATCAGGGGTCTTTCTCCCACATATATGGTGGGACTGTGAAAAAGTGAAGCATACCTGGGAGGAGCTGTTGTAGGTGCGTCTTGTAGTGTGTTTGTTAGTTTGTTGTTTCTGTTTATGTGTAGGGGTGTGATTATTTTTTTTCTTTTGTGGCTTGATGCATTACTTTTACTATTCAAGGGCTATCTGGCAATTGGCTAATTTGGAATATTAGATTTTATACACTATAAAAAAAGGCCACTGAAGTTGGCTAATTAGGCACAAACTCCCACAGGCACACTCAAATATTGTGGAAAGTCTTTCTAGAAAAGTGGAGTTTGTTATAGAGAGGCGCAACTACATACTGATACCTGTGGTTTTGAAATGGATGCTCAACAAGCTCATAAAGGAGTGATGGTTATATATCCACGGAAAGCTTACAGTAGCTTGTGTGGTACCTGTTGAAGACCTTTGTCTCCCCCTTCCTCTCCAGGTCCCGGAGATAGGGGATCTGGTCCTTGTAGTTTAGTTGAAGTCTGTAATCTGCTGGTTCAATCCTTGATGAAACAAAGCAAGAATATTGGGGATTCCATCACAATATATGGCCTTGTATTGGTGAGCCCATCACTATGGCAATGTACCCAAAGTTTGGCGAGCCCTATCTAATTTTTCATGGCTATTTTTCTTAATAAGTAGTTGAATCGGTGGGACTGCTTTGCATTCTAACCCAAACGAGGCTCTCAAGCTATATAATCTTTGGACACCATTAATGATGCACCTGTGTGCCAGGAGGGGCTGCTCAAGGCTTGGTCAGAACCTGGAAGTATGCGCAGCACACTCAGACATAGATATTGAGGATTCCATCAAACTGTATGGCCATATATTGCTTAGCCTGCCATTATGTCCCTCACACCGTGTATCAATTGCTGGTGTCATATCCTGGAGCTCAGTATCTGTGGGTGGCTTGCAGTGTAAAGACATGTAGATCTGAGACTGGATTGCAGTTGCAGGTTGTTGCCCCTAAACCTAGTTGTACCTGTCCAAAATACTGCGCCATATGTTTGTATGCGCCATGTTTTGACAATTAGTTTTTTTTTGTCTACTTGAATTCTGTACTTTACTATATGTTACATAATCAGTGTATGCTATATAGTGTTTACATATATTGTATTCTTTATTCAACAGGGGAGTCTACACAGGCCAGATATTAAACTGGAAACAGTTAAGGAAGATATCAAAGATTTTCTAAAAGCATCAGGTATGAATTCTGACAATCATGTTTGTTTTGGTCAGAGGCAGACAACCTGCAGCTCTCTGGCTGTTGATTGAGATCAAGGAAAGTTTAGCTTATCTATAGTATCTGAACTGGTAACTCCGTGAAATGACTTCCAATCCAATAAGTATCTGTGCTGCCTGTGACAGAACGCTCCATCACTGGGGCCCCTGGAGAGGCTTGAGAGCCAGCCTCCTCCCTATCGACTATGGGCCCAGGCCTTGTAGAGACTTCTGTGTGTGGATACAGGGGTTCAGTCTGCTGATGTACCCCATGTTTTAGCACTCAGAGTCTCAGAACTGTAACGTCTGCTGGACATCCTGTGGTAGGAAGAAGGCTGATTGTCTTAGCATTGTTAATTGTATAGGTGTGAAGTGTTTCCCCTGTAATTGTGTGAGTTAGCCCTTGTCTTAAGACCCCCTGTAGGTATGACTAGGTGTCACTGCTGCATACCTAATTATCAATTACATAACAGGTAGCTGTTAATCCTGTGAGCTCCTGTTATCCCTGTGTCCTGGCCATTGTCTGTCTCAAGCCAATTATATGTCTATCGTCATTCCACGTCTACGTCCCCAGTTAATGTAATTATTTATGTCTCGTGACATCCTGTCCTTCCCCCGGATATTGTGTTCCAGGATTTGATCTAATTACTTCCTTCCTGCCATGGTAATTAGATCATGTGATATTTGTATTGCCCCTTTTCTACTTCTGTGTATATATACCTCTGTATTTGGCTTTAATAAATGAGTCCTGCTTTCACCTCAACATTAGTGTTGCCTGATGTTTGGGGTGGGCTATAGCCACGCTGTGTAGCTAAGCTTCGGATAGCCACAGTGCCAATGCGGCTTCGATGCAGCGACGTCCCTCCTTCTATCTACAACGCTGGTTCTGCCCAGCGCTGAAGGGGTTACTTGTTGGTGTCCCAGCAGGAGGAAGCAACGTTAGGCGGGAGTACCCAGTCAGGATAAGGTCGGTCCCGTCACATTGGTGGCAAGCGGTGGGATTTTTCCTTCCAAACGGGACATCCAAACCACCACCAGGATTGGTCACCCTTCGGCAGAGAAGGAGCAATGCCAGGATCCTCAGCTATGGAACTGGAGTTCAGATGGCGTATGCAGGAGGCATGGGCCCAACACAACGGACCTGTATCAGCTGAGGATGAGCTGAGGTGGAGGGATCATATCCGTAGGCAACTCTGGTGGGAGACTCTGCAATGGGAACAGGAATACCAGGGTAAGTGCCTCCCAACCAGCGAGGACATTTACTGGTTCCAGCTGGAGGAACGAATGCCGTTGCTGGGAAAGCAGCCCAGGGAGGAATGGGTGGCCGAGTTGGAGGTGCTGGTCCAGGCAGAGCTGAGGTTGGACGATGGATATCGGGCTCTGCGGTGGTACGCAGCACAGCTATGCCCGGGGCTGGAGGATAAAGGTCCTACAGAGGGCTATGGCTTTGGTGGCCCGGGATTACTATTGGAAAGCATAGAAAAGGATCCCGACTTCGGAAGTACATCAGAGTGCCGGGAGGAAGACATCCAGGAGCGCAGGGCAGAGGCTATCCCATTTGTGCCTGAGCTGTGGGCTGACCTGGATTATTTGGTCACACAAGAATGGGAACTGGAACAGGCATATCAAGATTTGTTCGACCATGTTCAGCAGTATGCCCCAGTGTCTATGGATTTTGTTGATTATTCATCCGAGAATGTTAACCCAGGATGGGTCGGTCCCGTCACACTGCCATTTTAATTATGGCCTCTAAACATTGCTCATCATTTGTATTGAACTTCTGTATGAATGTAATCTCTTTAAGTACTTAAATGTTTCTATCGTATCTCCCCTCTCTCCTCCAGGCTACATATTGAGATCCCTTAGTATGTCCTGCAAACCATTTACCATTTTAGTAACCCTTGACTGAACTCCATGCAAAATGTCAATATCCTTCTGGAACTGAGATCTCCAGAACTGTACACAATATAACAAATGAGGTCTGAACTGAGATCTGTAAAGTGGCACAGCTGTTTCCCTGCTGCTTTTTCCAAAACTTTGCATTGTCTGCTTACCTTTAAGCCCTCAGAAATAATTATTCCCAACTCCCTCTTTTTCTCTTGTCGTTAAAAGAACAGTGCTTCCAACACTACTGATCTTTTACCCCAAGAAAGCTACCATGTCAAAATGTATGGAGATATCAGATAGATGCGTGTATAGGGAATACCAGAAGTGTAATGTAGTTCCTAGCAGCCAAGTAAGACCTCTAGTTCAGGAGGGACCAAGAAGGCCACTTGGTGTACACCTGCTCTCTTAGAAATGTACACAAATAATATAATACATGCTAATAAATTCTCTTATTTATTTATCACTGGACGTGCACAAGGTAGTCTTTTTTTCTAATAATATTCTCAAGTTTGCTTTATCAGTTACTTAAATGTAGGATAAAACAACTGCTTGCTTTCCTATGTTAAACATTCCTTCATTTAATGATTTTTAATGCTTTAATAACAAGGAAGGTATTTTTCATCACAAGAACACTTGTCTTTGACACATAGACTGATAAAAGTGAAGTGCCTGATAAAATGTGATGTGTTTCCTACATTTTTACTAGGCTGGGAGAAGAAACTTCAGAACACAGTTTATCGTGAACTTAGCCTGTAAGTAAATTCAATAAGATGAATCCCCCCCCCACACATATTCTGTCCATGCCTTGTTTTTAAGTATTCCATGCGAAATCATACTATTTATGGATGTTTAGCAACCAAACTCTAATGTTCAGTAATTAAGCCATTCTTTCTGAACTGTATGCTTTTTAATGCTATGTAACTATGTATTTGCTCACATAGTAAATGTCTATCAAAAGAGAAAATTCCAACCTGTCCCTGTAAAGAGTTTTTGTTCATTTTTATGAGACCCCCTCACTCAGATCCCTTTTGCAGATCTTCCTATATGAAACACTAGATTCTAACCCATTTGTGGAGATGGTCTGTGTAGTAGGACTAATACTGGTAGGATTCAATACTGAATAGTGCTACTATGTAAGAAACCATTAGGAGCTCCCATTGCCTTTCTGAACCTAGAGCACATCATTATTACACTTTTATTTTATCTTCACGTAGCGGTACAAATTAGGCAAAATAAAGGTTTGTTTGGCATAATATTCTTAAAGTATTTTTAAGATGAATAAAAAAGTACCTTTACGGCATACACAGGTAGATGTTTGCTTTGAGCTATGTAAATTATGACTTTATTCTACAAATCCCCCATAAACTTCCAAACTGTGTCTTTTATCAAAAAGCTATGCTCCTTTTTGTTTTAAGGCTTCCTGGTCCCTGTCATTCACTAGCACCCGCCGAACACATTAAAGAACCATTGTCATATATAAGAAAAGCACAGGTAGGTGTTTTTTGTGACTGGTAGCTGTTTGTTTTGTGTATAAGATCGTTGCTGTAGTGTGGGTTTTTCTTATGCAGTCATAGTATAGTATATTAATATACTGTATATTTCTATATATACTACATTTACAATCAACAAGACTTTGTGGCATCATTTGTATTCCTTGTGTGTAAAGTGAAAAGGTGGGACTAATACAAAAGAAGACTTGATGCCCTTCATTACAATATATGTTTTTCGTTGTCTGTGGAAGACCCCAAAATTGCAAAAGAACGGCTATAGCTCACCAATTTCTTTCTATATTCATCCTAGCCAGTAACGTGCAGACACTGGATGTTAAACCAATCTCTAAAAGAGGAGGTTCCTTGTTTCGCAAAACATGTGCATTACAAATACAACGTAATAAATTGTTCTGGTAGATCCCTATAAACTATTTTTTTTTTTTACACTGTGCCTCTACCCCTTTCTTGCCCGCACGTGCTAACATAGGAAGGAGCCTCATGGCCGTCCCACCTACCAGCTCAGCTCACTGGACAACTGGTTTGCCAAGTGGACATCAGCTCTGAGCCTTGGCATGTGTCTAAACTGTTTTAACACCGAAGGGGCATATACGTTTTCTTCTTGAATATTATGCATTAAGCATCAACAGATAAATTAGTATGAAGTCAGTAGGTTCCAAAACAATGTTGACATACAATGCAATCAATATTTTCCAATCAGGTTTTTTTTTTTTAAAAATTGTTGGTATGATTAGTTTTCTTATGTATTTTGACAACATGTGGTTGGAGTGTGCTTTTGTAAATAAGTGTCAGTGTATGACCATTTGGGTTTAATTCATCCCATTTGGTATTTGTTCTGTCTCCTTGATTTCAGGCAAGCTGGGAGAAGAGAGTACTTAAGAGTCTGAACAGCATGTGCACAGAACTTAGTATTCCTCTTGCACGGAAGGTATGTTGTGTCTTGTTAGTGCTGCAGCTGAACCTATACTATATCTTTGCAAGGTAAAAGAAGACTACAAATCAACATCACATTATATTGATTTAAATAAAGCCAGCATGTATTGTATGAATTATTTATTTCTAATGTAAGAAGCCTCATGCACAAATTGAAAGCAAAACCTTTTGGTAGGGTGCAACAATGAACTGTAATTTTCCCTCAAAGGACCACATCAATGTCTTTCTGTATTGCCCATCTTCTCAGAAGATCACAATCCATTAGATCACATGTAAAGTGAGCTGTCTCTTTTAGGAGAGTGTTTCTCTATTAAAAAAAATAATCTTTACACAGTCTAGTAGACCACCTGTCAAGCACAGAGACGAAGGAAGGGAACATTAATAGGGATACGGATGGGAATATTTAAGTTATAATGAGCATGCGTCCTCATGGAACCGAATTTTTCTTAAGTTCCAGTGTTTGCAATGTTTTTGCGAGCAGTTTATATTGGAGTCCTACACAGAAACAGAAATGGCCATTAATACAGTGTCCTTGCTTATAAACCATATGACTCATCCTCGTAAATTAATATTTTCCAGAGACCAGTAGATGAGCAGAAAGAGTTACTTAATAAATGGAATGAGATGGGAACGGATGAACCAGGTATGAAACAGAGTTATGAATTTTCTGATAAATATATCTATAACTTACATGTTATTAAAGGGAAACTATCGTGAACAATACATATGTTAAAGTTCACACTGGGAAATATAAGCCTCTTTCCCCTTGGTAGGGTGGTTTCCCACAATAAGCAAAAGTAGCCATGATGTCCTCCAAGTCAAGTAGTCAAGGTATTTATTTTAGGCTTTACTGGTCAGGTAAGTGCATATTTAATATTTGTCTCCATAGATTGTTCATGATAGTTCATCTAAGCTAGCAGACATAGATCTACAAATGGATATAGCCAATATATGATGCTAAAGAATAATGTATTTTGGGTGTGCAGTTAAGTTCCAGCGACGATAATATTGGAGATTGAGAGAAGGTAGAAAGAGAAAGGAAGAGAGAAGAGGAAGAAAGAATGGGAAAGATAGTTAATAGAGGGAGAGAGGAGGGAGATAGAGAAAAGGGAGGGGAGATGCCCTTGGTGCCTCCTTCTTACAGTTATTAATCCAGACCTTCAGTGTGAAGCTGCACTCTAGTAAAGTTCTAGGCAGCTAATGTAAGTGCATAGTGTGTGGCTGCATGCATATGATATATCAGCCGTTGGCCTTCAAGTATCTTGAAGTGCTTCAGACGAAATATGTCCAAACACAAAGTAGTAATTATGCTAAAAATTGTGATGGCTACAGTTCCCTCTTTAATTCCTGCACGCAAGGTGCACAAACACACTCACAAGGGTTACATTAACTTTTAGGGTAACACATAATTCTGTGTGTTTTTTGTTTGTATGTGAATGTTTATTTTATTATGTGGAAACTTTAAAGTAATAAAATAACTTGTGAGAAGTCAAAGAAAATACACCTTCTTTAGTGCTCTGAATTACTACATATACTCAATACCATTTCTTCTGCTTTATAGTGTCTTATTTGTTTTTAACAGATTTGAGTCTTTTTCGACCTGTTTACGCACCTAAAGATTTTCTGGAGGTACGTCATATGGAACGCTATCCTGAAATAACAGTAGGGGTGGTAGAGGCTAATACAATGAAGAAAGTTAAAAAGTGTGGGATAGTCATATGGCTCTCCTGAGTGTAAAGGAAAGTCCAAGGACTGATTAGGTTCAGGGTCTTTACATAAGAAAACATTTGCAGCAGGGGTGTAACTAGAAACCTCAGGGCCCCGGTGCGAGAATCTGT
>VKOC01024848.1:0-15565 GCA_009364415.1 Spea multiplicata | reverse complement strand
TTTTATACAGCATCATCATAGTCTGTAGCACCGTAGAAAGGTAAGGAGGGCCCGGCCCAAATGCGCTTACAACAAGCGGGTCCATATAGCCAACAGAAAAATGTCATGCATAGAATGACATTTTACGCATTCTATGGACACCGGAAATATGAAAACCGCCATTTGTCTGGTCTACCAGGATTCAGAAGATTAGCTTATAGCTGCACTGAGGTAACATGTGTGAACAAGATGCCTTATAGCGGTGTAAGTTTAAAAGGAATCTGCCCCACATCTCCTGATAAGGACCCAGAGAAGGTCCATTCCTGGCTATCCACGGAAACTAAAAAATCCAAAAGAGACTCCTGGGGCCAAACGCTACATTTCACCACATTTGCGTTTCCATTTTAACATCACTACAGGAATGTAATCTCGATTCACAATCTACGTTGCATGTTTCTGAATACATGTATGACCAATTTCTACTTTAAATGTATAATATGCCTGAAGAAGAGACCAAGATAACCCCAAGAGTTTACAATCCATTATACGTCAGTAAGCAAATAAAGGTTTTATCAAATGTGTAATTTGTAAAATGTGTAAAATGTTGGATTCTTTTTTTTTGAACAGTGTTGCCACCTGGTGGTGAAAGTTGATATCTTTTTAGCCTCCTAGTTATGGTGGGTAAAGGTGATGGAAAACCCTTCCACTCAAATTAAGGGGGTAGCAGAAGCATCATTATTAAACACTCATCTACAGACACCAGACAAATCTCATGGTGCTGCACATTCAAATAAGATTAACAACTATCATCTTTTGCCTCTATATCTACTTAATATGTGAATCCCTTGAGAGTAATTGCCCGCTGTATAGGACAGCCTTTAGACAAAACTCGGGTAAGAAGTGCAATAGTCAGATCACCACTCATGGACAGCTGTTTCGTCCTTAATGGGACTCGTCAGGAGGAGGTTGTGATACTAGCGATGTCCGGATCATGAACGAATCGTTCATTTGATCCGATTCTTTTCAGTAGAAACCTTAATCAGTCGTTGGTCTCGTCTTAGATTCAGGAGCCGTATGACTACCCCATCCATGTTTATATTCCCTCAGCGTCCCACCTTGTTATTGACCTCCGACATCTCCCAATTGCTCCACAAAGTCTATGCAACGCATTATACTGATCTGTATATTCTCTCCATGTACATATAGGTCACCTATAGGATGATAAGAATGAAATCTATGGACGAGTATCATCCTCCCCCATTTAGGACATTTCTGAATCCTGTCACAAATCCTCATACAACTGTGGATGGTGAGCTCCTGAAATTACTAGACTGGCCAGAACCCCCTACTACTGTTTCCAATGTCAGCCTCTCTACCCACCCCAAAAAGAGCACTTTCCACCTGCTAGGCAATCAGACCACGTTCAAGGTTGGAGAAACGCTAAGGGTCCTTATCACGGCTAAGGATCACAATGGCAACCCAAAAACCTACGGGGGTGACTTTTTCGAAGCAAAGTTGCACTCCCCGAAGTATAAAGCTGGGGTAACTGGAAATGTGAAGGACTTTGGCAATGGAAGCTACATGGCCGCTTTCCTACTCCCATGGTCTGGAGAAGTTGCTGTGAATGTCAAGCTAATTCACTCCAGTGAAGCTGTGGCTGTCCTTAAGAACAAGAGAGAGAATCATCCAGATAAGGTAACAATGGGTCAACCACGGAAAGGAATTGATACGTCTTTTGAACCTGTGTCATGTCTTTTGCTTCTTATTAGATTAAAGGACTGTTTGGTTCCTTTGTCCATTCAATGATTTTAGCATTTCTGAGCTCGCTCTCTTGCTGGATAGGGATTCTGATCCTATTTTCTTTTGGTTTGAGGCTAGAATCTCCCTGTGGTCAGCCTAGAAGAGGATTTTAGATGTCATAAATGTTATAGTTTAATGTAGGCAGAGAGGATCATCAGCGGTCTTTTAGTCAATTCTTTGTTGCTTTCAATACCTTTGGCTATCTCCATATTTGTTATTTAGGACCCTTTAATTCAGGATAGTTAATGAAACCCCTGGGCAAACAACTTCTTTGGTCGACAATGGCGAGGCCTGTTCTAAGTGGAACCTGTCCTGTGAATCCGCTGTATGGTCTTGCCCACCGTGCTGCAGCTCATTTTCAGGGTCTTGGCAATCTTCTTATAGCCAAGGCCATCTTTATGTAGAGCAACAATTCTTTTTTCAGATCCTCAGAGAGTTCCAGTGAGAGTTCCAGTGACCGGTATGAGAGAGCGTGAGAGCGATAACACCACATTTAACACACCTGCTCCCCATTCACACCTGAGACCTTGTAACACTAACGAGTCGCATGACTCCGGGGAGGGGAAATGGCTAATTGGGCCCAATTTGGACATTTCCACTTAAGAGTGTACTTACTTTTGTTGCCACGGTTTAGATATTACTGGCTGTGTGTTATATTTGAGGGGACAGTAAATTTACACTGTTATACAGGCTGTACACTCACTGCTTTACATTCTCGTGGAGTGTCATTTCTTCAGTGTTATCACATAAAAAGATATAATAAAAAATTTACAAAAATGTGTAGTTCCCCCCCTAGCTTATTCCTTGCCCCCACCCTGTTGCACCCCCTCCGAATTTAGAACCGGCCATGTCTCGGAATGCCGGCCAACCAACATTCAAAGTGGCCGCCCGGCCGCAAAGTTCAAAGCAGCCGTCATGTAGCACCGAAATTCAAAGCAGCCTTCGTGTGGCTGTAAGACCCCCTCCGCTGGCCGCTTTAACTTCATTAGGTGGCCGGCGGAGGGGGTATTACAGCCGCACGATGGCTGCTTTGAATTTCGGTGCTGCTTTGAATTTAGCAGCCGCAGGATGGCTGCTTTGAACTGTTGGTCTGCAGTCGCAGCAGTTCCTCAGCTCTTCGTCCCGCTCACAGAAGAGTTCCTCCTGACAGGACAGCAGGGAACAAAACCCCCCAAGTATTACCAAGAAAATAATAGGGTTTATAGGAAAGCAGACCCATAATCGAGGGGGGGGGCATCATTAAAGGATAATGCAAATGGGGGGTGACTGGGTGTGTGAAATGTGGCACTTCTAGAAATTCTAACAACATGCGTACTCGCAGCTCCTCCTTAGTACTCCTCACAGTATTATTAAAACAAGAATAATGGATACAGGTAGGGAAGCGCAGGGTAAAACGATGTGAAAATATCGGATCCAGGACAATCTAAAATGTAGTCCTTTCCAATGATCTGTGTAAAAGAAATAATATCATGGCACAGTATAGGATGTAAAAAATGTGGCCCCTATTTATTGGAGCAACAAGAAGTGATTGCTCACAAAGTGAGCTACAACAGCATAAAAGCCAAGGCAAACCACAAGGAATCCACTGGTAAGTGATGATATGAATGGATAAAGATAAAATCCGCTTCTCTACGCGTTTCACCAGGTGCTGTCCTGGCTTCCCCAGGAGACGCTTCCCTGGATGTCAGTGTGGCAGAGCCTGTCGGGTGTGTGTGTTTGGATGTGTCGGTGTGGCAGAGCCTGTCCTGGCGTGTGTGTTTGGGTGTCGGTGTGGCAGTCCTGGCGTGTGGGTTTGAGTGTTGGTGTGGCAGAGCCTGTCCTGGTGTGTGTGTGTTTGGTCATCTGTTTCCTGGGACTTAACTTACAGTAGGAACTATGTAATTTTTCGTATCCAGAGATAAAACACCTTCCTGAATTTGGAGTGACTTCAGGGGACAAGACATTCAAGGCCCTGAAATCACTTAGTGGAAAAGTTAAGGTATTGTGTTATTTACTCTATAATATTTATTCAGTGATTAGTCGCACTAAATTGTGGCTTCAGGCTTCACATGTTGAATGACTAAGTATTATATGTTTTTTTCAGTGGTGTGATTTAATGGTGGAAATTATTAATGCCCCCCTCCTAGTTTTGACTGTGGTATGTTATTGTTCCTAGAGTCGCCACTGATTGCAGTGGTGTTGCAGTTCCACTTATAAAGAGTCCACTTGGGGTGAGGCTACCACACCGTGTCTAAACAATTGCAATTAAGCTGGACAAGAGGGCACTAAAGTTAACTCCTCGAAATCAGTGGGGTATCGAGACAGGCAGGATGAAGACATACCAGAGGTAAACAAAGGGTTACAGCAGAAGATGTGGGATTCAGGGGTGGCTCAGATGCAACAAGTTAACCGTACCTGTAAGGGAGGTAGAGAGCTGAGATTAATACAGATCCAGGTGAGCAGTTGAATTAAACCATGAAGACCGGGCATGGAAGTCCGGATTATCCAGTGTAACTCTTATCTGCCCACTTTTAAAGATGTGTTTAAAGGTGACTTTATGTCTTGCCTATTTATCTATTTCCAACACTGTGACCGACCCAGGGCCCATCTTACCGACCAGTGCATAAGCCAAGCTAGATTCGCCCATTGGGTAAAGAAAGTTCTTGCACACGTTTAAGAATGCAAGACGAGGTGTTTTGGTCGAGCTTCGGGCCCTGCTGGAAAAAAAATGTGGCATTTTTGAATTTCAGAAATGTAATTAGCCTTGGATGTCGCCCCTTCTTTAAATAGAGTTTATCATTTCTAAATGAGCCATCAGCATTGAGTATCTGGTTTAGTTGTCATAACTGGCACTCCGCCATCACTCTAACTACCTTGACGTGAAATTCAGCCCTGAGAGCTGTCAACAACAAAACACATATTCATCTAATGACACTTTGTGCCAGAGACAGATTCATACCTCCCAACATTTCAAATGAGATCATCCTCACCTTCCGTCTCATTCACTTTAACCTTTTCGTAGATTGTAAGCTCTCAAGGGCATAACATATGTTAATGTTATTGTCAGTTTTTGTCCCTGCAGCACCGCTTAGATCCTCGCCAGCCTGGCATACAGTTGAACCTGCGGGTTGCGCTCTTAGTCCCAGCACACTGATTGAGTCTGAGCGCAGGAGTATGATGTCATTTCCTGGAGCTCAGGCGCAGGCAGTGCGTGAGGAATGCAAGGGAGCAGAAGAGCTGCCGGCCGGTGACTTTCCCCCTCCTCAGCCGTTGTGTTACTGTGTGTGTGTATGTGTGTGTGTAAATATGTCACTATGTGTGTAAGTGTGCCACTGTGTGTTACTGTGTGTGCACCTACGTCACTGTGTACCAGTGTGTGTAAGTATGTGTGTGTAAGTATATTTATGTGTATGTGTAAGTGTGTTACTGTGTGTTTCTCTTAATATGTGTGTGTGTATGTGTGTGACTGTGTGTAAGTATGTTACTGTTAGTATTAGACTTGTGCATTCAGATGTGTACGAATTGCAAATTTACTTAATTTTAGCAAAATGAGGCCCTCCAGTGCAAAAAGGATGAAAACGAACCAAAAAGCTCTGAAAGTTTGCATGCCCTTTCACTCTCTCTCTAAATGTTTCCCTACCTTCTCTGCCGACCACTTCTGGTAGGGGTTTGAATCCCTTGCATTGTGGAAAATGGGCCAAACGTTTTTTTATCCGCCATCAACTTCCATGTTTCTAGGTAATCTAATGGGTGATTTTATTTTTTTTCCTTGAAGGTCTATTTTCATGGCTTTTTCCAACTGAATGGCATTACTGAGGTCACCGAATGTAATGTTGAGCTGGGGAGGAGAGACGTCTGCACCTATAGCCACCCTATCAGTGGTGACACGTGGCAGTGCGTGAGGCCACAAAAGCTGCCTTGTGACGCTTGGGTTTCTCATTCTACGGGCGGCTTTCGTAATGTGACCACTTTAGTGGAGAGTTACTTACTGAGTCGGTGAGTGAAACACTGAAACAGATTACATTTCTCCTGGACCCTATCTAAAGAACTCTAAACTATCAAAGACTCGCCGGAAAATTATCTTTCCATTCAGAGAAACCAGACTTTCTAAAATAGTTGGACTGTTGTGCATCTCGGCTTCTGTCCGTACATTAAACTGCTCTGTTTTATCATTCATGGAGCTCAAATTCACTGGCATCCGAAAACAAGTCTCAAAATATTAAATCTAGTGTGAGCTCCTCTTCCGTTCCCTGTAACAGTTTAAAGGACGTCTCTACTTCTGGTTGAACAAGCTTCTTGGCTTGTCCAATTTTAAGATGTCTTGCACCCAACTGCCGGAGACTGTCCCATGACCATACCTACCAACACTCCAGCAACAAGTGCCACCAGCAGCAGGGTCCGCAGCGTGGGAAGTCCAGATAGCTTTGCTCCACCGTGCCCCCAAAACCTTGCACACCAAATGTTGTGCGAGTGTATGTGTGTATAAGGTGTGTAGGTATGTGTATGAAATATAACAACTACATTCCTGTGTGTAAAACAAAAGGAGGTTTAGCTCACTGATACCCAATGGCCAGGGCCCAGGGGACGTTTTCTTTTCTTTTGAATACTAAAAGTTATCAATCCAAGTTTTTTGATCTACTCCATTACTACCTTCAGATCAGTCACCGAGCAGAATATTCAAAGCTTCGTTCCTCCAATCAACGTGGAGCCAACTAATAAAATTACAGGTGAGATCTGACACAAAATGAAGCAGCTTTATATTGAGTAGTTTCTTCTGTTAGTGCTATTGGCTCAGGTCTCATTAGTTTTTCTCCAATCTCCTTGAAGTTTTCCTATTATTCTTTCTCTTCCTCTTGCATAAAAACACAGAATTTGACTGCAATTAAGATTAATTTGGCCTATCTAGTCTGCCTGATTTTTCATATTAATGACTCAAACCTTAATCAGTCCTTGGTCCTGTCGCAGATTTAGATAGCTATCTTATACATGTTTAAAATTCCCTTACTGTGTTAACCTTTATCACTTCTGCTGGGAGGCATTACATTACATCTAAGCCTCTGACTCACTTGCTGTAACATTTCTCTTCTTTTGAAATAAACTTCCCTCCTGTACTTTGCTGAATAATTTTAATCAGTTTATAAAATGTTTAGCAAGCACCCTCTTTTCTTTCTGACAAGCTAAAATTATTTAGAAAGGCTGGGCTCGTCCGGGATTTGAACCCGGGACCTCTCGCACCCAAAGCGAGAATCATACCCCTAGACCAATGAGCCTGCTTGAAGTTATTTGGTTTCTTTCTTGTTTTGAGGATGGGTTTACAGATCGCTTTGGGTAAGGCAATGTCCCTAAAGTAAAAAGTAAAATTAAAATGTGTAAGCCCTTCATGACAATTGACATGCCAGACACGTCACGGAAATACATCCTCTTAAAGACAATTGACATGTCTGGCACGCCATAGGGTTAAACAAGCATAGAAAGCAATCAACTATTGCTTTATTCACTCAACTGGTGTTGCTGCCATGCCTTGAAATCGAGGCATCCAGCAACACCCCCCCACCAAAAGAAAAATTTAGGGGCTTCATACAATTGCTCCTAGCAGTCGTATTCACCATAATGAAAGGCTATATGCCTTTCACTGATGGTGGCGCTGGACAGTTTAAAAAAAAGTACTAAGCTCAACCAGTTTTCCTGAAGTGCCTCTATATAGAGGCATTCAGCAACACATAAAAGTTAGGGCTCCATTTGATTGCCGCTAGCAGCGTTTCAAACTGCCCCCGTTAAAGATATGTTGTCTCTAACAAAAATTCCTAGATGGTTTCTCCAGATCCTCATGAGCTCGCCCTGCAGGTTGACCACAGGTACTGTAGCCAACCATGCAGCTCAATAATGTGATCAGTGAAAGGAAAGGAAAAAAAAAAAAAAAAATGTGAAAATATAAAAATATTATATTAATGTAATAGAATTTAAAAATAAAAAAGACCCCAGTCATGTCACCATGACATCATAACGGGAATCATCATGTTTAAAGAAAATATGCCCCCCAAAAAAATATGCATAATATATAAAAGCTGCGAATTCATACCTAAAGTACAATAAAAGTGTGTGGACCCAAAAACGCTAGTAGTAGAATTAGTGCATGACAAAATACCCTAGGGGGTCTAGTTTTCAATAATATATGGTTTGATGTGTGTGAAACTGAGCAAAGATGTCCCAAATAGCACATGGGGGCAGAATGACCAGTTTTGCAAAAAATATTTTTGAAATAGCAATATGCTACTTGCACTTATTGCCCTATAAAGTGCAGCAAAAAAATTAATTAAAACATTTGGTATTTCTAAACTCAAGACAAATAGTAGAATATATTTAGCAGTTTTTTTCCAGCAGATTTTGTAGATGAATAAAATATTTTACCATATTTTATATTTTTATAGTTAAATTAGACATGATCAAAATAATGCTATCCAAAGAATACCCCCCTTTGTCCTGAAAAAAACAACTATATATAATTTGTGTAAATGAGAGAGAAGAAATGTTAAAACAGCCACAAAGTGTACAAAAACTAATAAACACAGGTCTGTCCTTAAGGGGTTAAGGAGTTTTGGAGCCAATGTCAAGACTGATGTGGACAAGAACAGGAATGTAACATCCACCCTTTGCAGTTTGGAATTATCTACACTCTGTGCCGCTCATTTTCTGTTTCCAACCACTAGTGGCCACCCTTGAACCACTCAGTGATTATCATGTCCAGCTGCTCCTTATTACCAGATCAAGCCAGCCTTTATAAACCTGCCCAGCCCATCAGTCTGGGCCTTGACATTAATGTTATAGGACTGCCTGTTTTGGCTCCTGAGCTGTTCCTGTTTTGGTTCCTGAGCTGTTCCTGAGTTGCGGCTAGCGCCCTACAAGTGGGCAATCTGCCATGTGCCCTGCAATTGGGCAACCTGTTGCCCCATCCAGAGGGCTTCCTGCCGTGTGTGCCCCATCCAGAGGGCTTCCTGTCGTGTGTGCCCCATCCCCCAAATGGCTAGACTTCAGATTCCGTGACCAAAGAGAAGTGGAGAATGGAGAGATAGAGGCCCCCCTCCACCAAGCTTTATCTGAATTAGAGTTTGTTAATTGCGTCATGTTGCGTGTAAATTCATACAATGTATTCATACAGTGGTTTTCTCTTAGAAAAAGAACAAGCTAGTTTGTCTCTTTGAATAATTTTGTTGAGTCCAAACCTCAAGTAATTTAGGCTTCAGGAAGACATAAATAATTTAGAAAGAATTCAAAGATGAACATGGTCTTCATAACAACACATACCAGGCAAGACATAGAGAAAAAGAAGAGATAATAGAAAAATAAATGTAAATGGATTAAATAAAATCTGTCACAGTGATCACATCCAATAAATGACAATTCAATTGTTAAAATCCTCTCTCGTTTTACTGACACGCGTTGATCTGTGTCAGAGAGAGAGGAGAGAGAGATAATGTGCCAATGAAAATAAATTAAAAAGTAAAAAAAAAGTAATAAAACAATAAAACATTTTTTTTTAATTTTCACATCCTTTAGTGCATTTTAAACCATAAATAAATGGTTAAATCTCTAAAAATGGTATCAAAAGAATGCCCTATCTATTCTTAAAAGAACCCTAATTGTGCATATGCTTTATTGGCATAAATATGCGTATGAGTGAGGAGCAGAGTGTAAGCGTGCGTATGAGTGAGGAGCACAGTGTAAGTATGCGTATTAATGAGTGAGGAGCATAGTGTAAGTGTGCGTATGAGTGAGGAGCAGAGTGCAAGTGAGGATCATCTTAAATTAGGTCTTTTTTTTTTTTTCTTTCATTGAGATACAAAGTTTGTGGGTTGTCTTCTAATCAGGGTCATCTTATAATTGAGCAAATACGATACGTAACAAGTGATCCAAAAGGTCAGACTAGATCGACCAACTGGTTCTTTCCTGCAATAACTCTCCATAATACAATGTTTATGTATTGGAAATTGGAAATTTCTTATTTTGGATCTAAATGTTTCCATTTTTCTGGGCAGAGTCACCTGACATTGTTTGTGACCGATATGAGTTGCTAATGCTAAGTATATTTAGTTTTATTGGGTAATAGCCTTCTATTAATTACATTATTCCACTTATTGTTACCAGCTCATGCTATTTTTTTTTGCTTACTTTGACCTTCTTCTTTTTCTCATAGAACTCATCTCAAAGCTGCCAGTCTGTAGACCAGGTCAAGAGCCCCCACAGCCTTCTGGATATTATTATAATGATAACTGGGTATCCTTGACATGTCAGGGGCAACACTTCCCTCACCCATCCAATGCCAGCGACTGCCTACGGGGAAAGATTATCTACATATTTGGAGATTCCACTCTGCGTCAGTGGTTTGAATATCTAGAGAGATTCATCCCAAGTAAGCAAAGCCACCAAGAACCAGAGGACCTTTTTCTGTATCTGATTTACTTAACATTTTAAAGGAAATGGGAGATAATGGGTATGGGAAGGGTGTTGATCTAACAGTGGGGATACATGGAGGAATGAACATTAGGAACTAAAAAAAGAAGAAAGGAGGATGAGGAGCAGCAGTCAGTATACAATCTAAGAACTAATCCAGTAGATTGAGGCACTGGAAAAGTGAGGAGGATTAAGAATGTTTAAATTAGAAAAAGGATATAATGATTCAGCACTGATTCAGAATGTTTACATAGCTTCGAATATTAATTTCTAGCTTGACTCTAAAACTAGATGAACATGTACAGCTCTGAGAAATATCCAACCATCAAGAAGACCCTCCATAGAAAGGGTGACCATGACTTGTCTTCCCTTGCATAGATGATAGATGGAGAAAAGGAAGAGCAGGATAGAATGAACAAAGCGTAGACCATGAACAAATATCTGGAATTTACGGGTCATAAGCCTTGTTTCGGGGTTATACATTTATTGATAAGGCAAAATGCATAATAAGTGGTAATAAGTACATTTAGGAAAGGTACCGTAGTTAACAACTAATGTTAATCTAGAAAAATTAATTCACTTTTTTTGTTTCCTCTCAGGCCTCAAGGCGATTGATCTGCACGTTAATTACATGCCGGGACCATTGCTTGCAGTAGACCCTGAATTTGGACTCTTACTGAGTTTTAGATCTCACGGACTACCTTATAGGACCACACGGTGCATGGCCTCTGATATCCACTATGAGTCTGTAGACATAGCGGGCATTAGTGGAGGACCTCATACAGTTGTAGTGATAACACTTTGGGCCCATTTCACTAGCTTCCCCATACGGTTTTACATACGAAGGTTAGCCCAGGTACGGAAGGCAGTTGTATCCCTGCTCTCCCGCAGCCCACAGACTACCGTTATTATTAAAACGGCTAATACAGGCGAACAATCTGTATACACCAGTGATTGGCTGGCTTTTCAACTGGACATCTTAATGAGGGCAGCATTTAAAGGTCTGCGCATCGCCATGATTGACGCATGGGATATGACGTCATGTCATTATTCCATGAAAAACATCCACCCGGGTCCGCAAGTCATAAGGAATGAAGTTGATCTTATGTTATCTTATATCTGCCCCCGTTGAGCCAGATACCCCCATCAACCATTCTCGCCAAGGCCTTGAGGTAAGAGGATGGGTCAAGCCTAAGACAGCACCCAGCCAGGAGACATCTCTGCCCTCATTTATTTTTAAACTTAATCTTTTGACCTCTCTTTAGACTCAATGGAAGCCAAAAACCTTCTATGCTAAGAGGCCGTAAAAAAAATTACCTTAACAAAGTTGAGAAAGACGTGAATAAAGATGAAGACGCTCGTGATCTCAAAACAGTATATTCATTATTCAATCTTTACGAAACAAAGTTACCGATTCTGAAATCGTTGGAATGTAGCCCACGGAACAGTGCAGCTAAACGAAAGCGGCCTTGACTGGGTGAGGGACATTGGCTTTGGGACTTTGGGAGGTCCTTTGGGACCTTTGGGACTTCGGGAGGTATAAATAGGTCCCTCCATTTTGTAAGTATCACTTCTCATCAGTTTTTCTTACCTGAATCTCACAGCCGCCCTCCCTGTTATTAGTAGGGTGACCAAGGGTCTTCTCGTCAGCGTCACAGTGGCGGGGCTGGCCAGTGTAAGGTAGGGGTGCAATAACGGTTGCGTAATAGGAAATAGTGTGTTTTTGGTTTGGTTGGTGGCTTAGATTTGGTCTGTGTCTCAGAACCGGGTGTGGGAAAGCTGCGTCTCCGTAGGTTCTTTCCCGATTGGTTTTGTGGTTGGGGTTAATGGAGCTGTTATATGTATGGAAAGGGGGTTGTCATTCTCAGGGGGGTGATTGGAAGACAATGAGGGGATGTATACACCGTATTACTTTTGTTGCAATTCTGGCAATGAATTTATTGGGTTGATAATTGGTTTATGTTTTGTTTCCCATACATATTCAAATCTGTGACCAACTTTTATCCAAACAGTTTGCGTCTGTGAGTTTATTTGGCTGGGGGGGTTTGGAAATCTGGTCCCACGAAACTGGCGATTCCTCAGTTATGAGAATAGACTTAAAAATGAGAGCATCCTCGACATATTCTCCTTAATAAAATATTTAACGCTTACAAGAAGACTTCCATAATAAACTATTCCAATGATTAGTACACCAGGTTGGATAATATTGCAAATTCCTAGGAACAGATATTTGTATTTTTCGGATAATTTCTGCATATTAAATATTCACGGCAGATGCCTCCATTCCTTTAATCTTCCTCTTTTCCATCCAGAACATACGTCGGGAGCAAATTCTCTTCTAGATTCTTTTTCGAATGCTTGTGTAAATATTTCTCCGAGCGCTTGTCCCGGCAGTAATTACTATTGCGATGAATTAAACTTGAGCGGCATCCAAGGTGGATTTTTCAAATGCCAAGAGATCCAGCACTGCCAGGCACGGAACGATTAACCATCCGAGGGTGGGGGGGAAAAAATGACGATAGGGTGATGTTTATAAAAATATGAAGAAATTACTTTTAATCCTGAGGACCGCAAGCGATTTGTAGTCATCCGAGAACACTGCAAGCTGGTCTTCAAAGGGTTAAAGGTCTTCTGTTAGCCATGCATGGTAACACCAAACCCTCCAACCATTAACCTCTCATGGGCCGGGAGACACGAGCAATGTAATATTTCTGACATTCAAGGGTTAAAATAGGATGGTATGTAGAGAATGCTTTTCTGTTCTGTATTAGCTTCATCCTGGCTAATTCTTCCTTCTCACAATCCTCTGAAGGCTCTTTCATATTTTTTTTTAGAGAAAGATACCGTAAACAAACTTTAGATCTGATGTGGGAACGGTTACTGGGAAATCCATTTTAGAAAAGGGATTGTTGCCCATGGTAACTTGGCCGATGGATTTGAGATATGGCGTAGGAAACATGGTGGTCTTCATGGCTTGTCCTTGCTCGGCGCCGCACTTATCATTGAGTGGTCCGGCATCGTGAATGGTTTGGTAAACGCAGCGCAACCAGGAAAAGCTTGCTCTGAAAAAATCCATTAATGAGTGATCTAAAAGCAGCTGCCCACAGATGTTTCTAGAGTCCAGAGGGACTTAGATCGGAATTTAGTATCTCAGATCAGCCTGGCGGGAACTTGGCAACAAATATATATACATACCGGTAACACCACCAAATTAATGAAGAGAGATATACAATGATGCGGCTGCAACCATGGCATAATTCCCAGGTTTCCTGAGGTAAAAATCTCCCAGTTTCGCGTAGCTGTCCCACTGCCCCGCTTTTGGGGAGATCCTCTGGTCGCTCCGGACCGGGCCCAGAATGCCGTGAAACCAAGAAAGGTGCAGGTCCATGCTGTAGCTGAATGCCAGGCTATGAATGCCAAGTATGGTGGCCTGACCGTGCCCCCTCCTGGGTCCAACCACGCTTTTCCCTGCCTCTAGCCGCACCCTGAACACAGGTGCCCCGGTGTGAACACTTAAAATATTGATGGTATGCAACTGGCGTAACTACAGGCGCCCTGCGACCCCTTATTCCTGTCTCCTCATACCGCCTCAAAATTGTTTAGAAAGGGCCCTTCCCACCTGTCACGCACTGATCCGGGTCAAAGGGGCTCTTTTAACCGGCACTGGGAGACAGGAGCATATTGGGGTCACGTGACCCCATGGTGAAACCGAGGCTGTTCGCTCAGTGTGTGTGAGCAGCCGGGCAGCAAGCTGCAGGAGCAGGGAGAGGTAAACGGGGCGGGCAGGGGTATGTATGTATACGTGTATGTGTGTGTGTATGTATGTGTGTTTGTATGTATGTATGTGAGCATGAATGTGTAAATATAAGTGTGGATGTGTAATTGTGTGTGTGAGCATGCATGTGCACTTGTGTGAGCGACCATGGATGTGTAATAGTGTGTGTAAGCATGGATGTGCACTTGTGCGTGTGAGTGTGTGTATACATGGATGGGTGTGAGCATGTTTCTGTATGTGAGGTGAGATGGAGTATGCATTAATGAGTATGAGTAAGTGTGTCTAATTTGTGTAAGTGTGCTTATATATGTTCTATGATAGAAGGGGGACAATAGGCAGCTTTTGATGTTGGGGAGTCCCGGGGCAATTTTCGCACCAGGGCCCTGTGGTTTTTTAGCTACGCTCCTGGAGTATGCCATGGTATTCATATAAAACGCTACATTAAATAGGTTTATTCACATACAGAAGTCCCTACATAGGTTGCATGATCAGAATTCCACTGTGGATGATAGGCGCTGTCATACATGAACTGCTTGAAAGACAGACCTTTCGCTTGCTGCAGTGAAGATCTATGACAGGAATTTTCCATGCTGCCAGCCGACGAGTATCGGTGCCTTTAAACGCCAAAGCGAAGGAGTTCCGTGGCTTCTGCAGTTAGTAACATTCCATAGCGCTGTCATATTCCGAAACATCCCGCCAAACATGTGTTTTCTGAATCCTCCTCGAGATCCAAGGATCTGGATATTTATATTTAAACCAAAACACGGCACACAAACGCTTACTCTGAGCGGAATTATTCGAGCCTCTAAGGACGGGAATGTTGCAATTATTTACAAACAGGCTAGCCCAGTAATATGATGAGCGAAGCAGAAGAGGACAAGCCAAGTGGATGATATAACTCAAAACACTCTGTGTGGCATTGTCTTATCTAGTCTGATTTGCATTCACCATACCTTCCAAACTGCTTGGTTTCTGTGAGACAGTCCTGACTTTCATGCACTGTTCCCCAGTACCACCAAGCTACCCCACTCTCCAACTTTTGCAGTCGAGATGTGCTGCGGCATTATTGCCAACTTGCGATTCTCGTCGCCTAAGGTGTTATCAACCCTTCCCCTCCCACATACAGTCCTACAGCCCCATCCCTCCCAATCACCCTCAAACCCGACAAAGGTATGAACACATGAAATGATAGGGAAGTATCCATTCAGCATATGGGACTATATAGAAAACAGACCAAGGATGCACAGAATTGATCCAGGAAGGGTGTAAATGCCGCCGAGCATGTTTGACTGCCCTCTAGTGGCTATTTACGGAATTACAAGAAAGACACACGGAAAAGGTTTTAAATCTTTCCGGTGGACCTAGTCTTCAAATCGGTCTTCCGCACAGCGGGATTGCCTCTCCTCGCTCTCCATGTATGTATGAACCCAAAAAATCTGGAATGCGTGGCATTCAGGACTGGCATCTTAGGGGTTACTAAATCTATATTGCACCATCCTGCTGCTCATGTTACTCCTAGTGGAACTTTAACCATTTTAAGCTGTTTAACAAATATATGCATGTTTTTTTATATACGAAAAGCAG
>VKOC01024847.1:0-47111 GCA_009364415.1 Spea multiplicata | reverse complement strand
TGAGAGAGAGAGACTGCCTGAGTCTGTGTGTGTGTGTGTGTGAGATGATGAATTCATACATTATTCATTGACATTTCCTCAAACCATTATATCATGTTCACTTTGCAGTCCAGTTTAGTAATCATATAGTAAATAGCATTCACCACTGCCATTGATAGATGTGTGATGAAATGGAGAAACAAATGCACATGCTCAGTTTTAGGTTTTGGAAAAATGTACCATAATACACACTTGTCATATAGGATAAAAAAAAAATGGCACATATTTATGTACATGCAACTTCCTTAAGCATTTATATACACATTTTTAACACAGCAAAGTGATGGTTAATAAAGGAAGGATAAAACAAGCAATTTGTTCCTCCAGTGTCCAAAACATTATGCAGTTTGAGTTATGGATGGTACCTAGGGTGCAGTGTGGCCCTTGGTGTTGCTTTCTATATTCTTTATTACAGTCCCTGGTCTGAGTTGTCTCAAAACAGTGTTACCTGCCAAATAAGCTATTTGGACCGACAACCTTCCTCATTTAACGCCTGCTTTTGACTCTTGTCTTAGAATAAGTAAAGTGATTATGGTAGTTGCTCCATGTATATCAGCAAGTATACAAATACCAGGAGACAGGAAACTTTACATGGTGTATCCTAATATGTACTCACTCTACTTACGCAGAACCACTAAACTTCTAAACATTGAAAAGTGCAAGATACCACCAATTATACTTCTCGGGGGGAAATTGTGGGAAACTTTCAGCTACCATGAGGATATTAAATAGTAATATTCGTATTTAGGCGAACATGAAAACGAACACGAAGAGTGCATTTTCGTTGTTCGTCCCGAAGAAGTGAAGATAGCGGCGGTAAAAAGTAGACAAAGACGCACAAAACGAAGAATCTTCGTGTTCGTCTTTGTCTACTAATCTCCCTGGTCCCTTCCCCATCTAGCCTACTTTATCTATGCAGTATTGCAGGGGTAGATGGAATCGGAAATCCGTAGGTTCGCTCTCAGGGGTTAAGGGGCCGTGCGAACGACTGGACTGCAATTGGACCCTGTAGGCGACCAATAGGCTCACTTGCACTGCCTTTTTAACCCCTGCGATGCTGCATAGATAACGGGACCAGAAATCCGTCTGTTCGCAGTCAGGGGTTAACTTGGTGCAACTTGGCCAGCAGAGACCACTGGTCTCCCTGCTCCAACAGTTAAAAGTCCGTACGAACGACCACTAAAGTCGCTTGTACAGACCTTTAACTGTTGGAGCAGGGAGACCAGTGGTCTCTGCTGTCCAAGTTGCTGGACCACGATTTTAAAAGTCTGTACAATGACTCTATTGGGCGCCAGCAGGGGACTCGTCTGCCATCAACCAATGAAGTACATTCAAAAGAGCTTGTACAGAAGCTGCTGTGTAGTACGTGCCATGTTAACCCTGTATTAACCCCTTCTACAAACACGAAGAATGTACATGGATATTCACCCGAACCGAACACAGGAACCGGCAAATATTAGGGGAATACGAAGATTTTTCCCCCCACGAAGACGAACACGAAGAGTTGTCCGGCGCCCAAGTCTATTGCATAGTAATGTACAAGAACAGTGACAAAGCCAGCTATCTGGTGATATTTAGTAACCAGGTTCCCATTCACCTATGGAAAATGTATAATTTAGGGCTGTATTAAAGTCATGGCTGCCATGAACAACCATTTTGTATACATGTCCCCATTGAAATACAAAATTTTAATTCAATCATTATTTCAGTTCAATCTGGATTATTTTAGGGCATTCAAAATATATGTAGTCTAGGAGCAAATTTATCAAATGATTCTGCCTTAGCTGTTAGATGTTATTTTGTATTTATTTTGCCACTAAATCTAAATAGGCTAATTGCATAAGGTTTGGGAAACTGGATCTGTCTGTTAGGTATATTTTGGTAGATTGCAGACATTTAGTACCATTGCTTCATTAAAGTGCATTTTAATTTACCTTGTTAATCTATCACTTACTGAAGGTCCACCGATATTTAATCTAGTACGAAGTGGAAAAATTAACGGTTAAACAATGCAACATTCTTCTACCACATCCACAATATTTATTATTTTTGTTAGGATCCATCTTAGGGAAAAGCATACAGTCTGTGCTATGAATGGCACACTGAGGGTATATAACAAACAAAAACAGACACAGTCAAAAAAAACAAAGTAAAAATGCAAATGACTTCATAATTGGAAATCACATTCACACTACAAAATGTTTACATGATCACACAACCAATTATTCATATACACATTAATCTAGAGTTACACATTTCATGGTTTTATGGGTAACAGTTCAAATGTTAACTCTAAGCAGACCCATGAAAGCTGATTTGATAGCTCTCTGGTCATGTAAATAACAAACAACACAATGACCAAGTACTGCAAAGGAAGAGGTTGTTTAACAGTGACTCTGTACCCAGCACTGTTTATCTTAGCATTGTAAAGTAAATATGCCTGAAAGCAAGTTTTCTTTACTATGATTTCTGCGATCCTTTGGTCAATATACCTACTACACTCACCTGTGCAGTTGATTCTTTTTTTAAATCTGGGATTCTTTTGAGAGGAAAGGGAGTTTAGTAGTTGTAATTGGAAAATGTTGCTATTTTTGAGAAGAGAAAAAAATGCCAATGAGGGTGAATGCTATGCTGGTAGCAGTTTCACAAATCCCATTCAAGAAATCTACATCATTGTATGATGAATGGATGCATTGTGACAAAATGAAATATCTTTTGTACTTATGTTTGTACGTCAGTTTTTGTTTCTGTAAGCTGTATTGAAGTTACAGTGCCAGCATACAAAATTTGAGAAATGTGCGATGTGCATCCTATAATACCATGCTATTTTAAAAATGATTAAGATTACATGCATACAAGTTGGTTTCCAATCAAAACCAGCACATTAATTAATTAACCTCATTGTACTGACCTATTTTGTGATGACTGAACTCTCGGAGGTAGACGGACTGTTTCATCATCACTATCAGTTTCCTGATAAGCAGCACCAACAGAAGAAGACTCAGTGGACTCAGTTGAAGTTGGAATTGCTGAAGTTTCTGGACAGTCCTCGTTGTTTGATTGAGTAGTCTGTTGATCTGTGATTTTATTCATAGCTTTTTGCCCCGTTTCTGGGTTGCTGTCCACTCTTTGTCCGAGCTGTGTTTTAGAATCAAATGTGCCTTAATTAAAATAAAATAAAAAATTAGCAGTCCCCAATAATACATTAATCCAAAATGAATCTGTTATCCTGAAAGCAGGCTTGAGAAGAACTTAAAAAGCTACTGCAATAGGAATTTTCAGAGTAAAAAACAGAAAATGAAATTTGCATGGGGGGGAATTAAATGGTGCCAATTACTGCTCCAACCAATTGCTAACATTATAAAACTACTGCTACCACACAGCAAAGTCTGTTAAGAGGAGAAAAAGGAAGGGTCTGTTGGTGCAATTGTTTTAAATATCTCAAAACACACCCAACCGTTATCCTTCTTCAACACATTGACTGACAACAAAGACATGGTTATACAACATATTGAGCCTCACCACATACTTGAGACTACTGGCTCTGTATGATGTGAAAGAAGTAGGCGCTAAAGAGATAATTCAAAATCACATTTACAATTATACACAATCCTAACGTAGACACCAGTATGCATTTTCCATAACGATAAGATTATGTGCATGTAATACTATCTGCTTTATATAACTGCTAGGATCTCTCTGTGGCATGGTGAGTTTAAGATTGCTGTTCTGCCAGAAGAACGGTTTCACAGAGCCAATGTGAGGATGTAAATCTCTCAATGCAATCTACTCAATGGATGTTTAGTCTCCAAGGTAACATACTAACCTATCTGGACTTATTCCAATGCAATCTACACAACCGGTTTATTTTTTGGAGGATTTGAACATTTTGCATGAGATGACCCTTGTCAAGGTAAATTCGTTATTTTATTAATTTATTTCTTACTTTCAATGGCTAAAATAACTCCAAACAGTATTCTGTTTGAATTAAAAATATAGCTGGGCCACCAAAGGTTTATAAAAGCCCAATGCATGAACCCCTCTTTTCAGCATTTTAGACCAGCTCAGTCTTGGCTCTGCTGTTGTGGCTCATCAGGCCTTCTTTCTCAACTCAGATTTTGTATCTATTTACAGATACTGCACTGCTAAAACAGATCTAGAGTGCCCATGGAAAAAGAGGATGGTGTGGGCTGCTAGTTATAGTACCTTCCGTTTCATTTGGTTGCATTCCTTCAGGTGTTGTATTGCCTTCTGTGCTTCCCACTTTCACGGCAACTGAACTTGAGGCTGTATTGCTCCTGGGAAAAAAAAAAAATATGAAAGCAACAACAATATTCTACAAACTTATATATATATATATACACATACATTTATACATACACACACACAGGCATAACATTATGACCAAGCAGTGAATAGAAAAATGTTGGTGCGCTAAGCTAGTCCCAGGCTCAAATAATACAAATATGTAAAATGAGGCCTACCAAACCAAACATTAGGTTCTCACCCTAACGAGAGAGTGCCTTGACGTGGCGGGTGAGTTTAATTATGCTTTGGCCAATTCATATAACCAAAACCTCTCATTTATATTATGTTTATATATTTGTTACCAACTTTATTAGGGTGAAAGCGCAGACAGTTTTTGGTTTTTATATAACATTATGACTACCTGTCTATAACTATTATTACATTATTGTGCAATCCACTAGACCTCTGAAGGTGTGCTTTGGTATCTGACACCAAGAAGTCAACGCCAGATCCTTCAAGTCCTGTAAGTTGCGAGGAGGGTCCTCCATGGATGCATCCTGGTGCCATGTGTTCTCCAAGTAAGCGACGCATACGCACCCCACCATCCACGTGATGTAAAAGAAAACGTGATTCATCAGACCAGGCCACCTTTTTCCATTTCTCCATGGTCCAGTCTTTATGCTCACATGGTCTTTGTAGAAGATTTCGGCAGTAAACAGGGGCATGGACACCCCGACTGGTCTGCCGCTAGGCAGCCCCATAAGCAACAAACTGCAATGTTCTGTTCTATCAGAGCCGGCGTTAACCTAATTCAGCAATTAGAGCTACAGTAGCTTGTCTGTTGGATTTGACTACACGGGCCAGCCTTCGTCCCTCACATGCATAAACAAGCCTTGACTGCACAGGACCGTGTCAATTGTTCACCGCTTTTCCCTCCTTTGACCACTGCAGACCAGGAACACCCCACAAGTTTTGGAGATGTTCTGACCCAGCCTTGTAGCCATTACAATTTGGCATTTGTCAAAAGTAGCTCAGATCCTTACACTTGCCCATTTTTCCTGCTTCTAACATACATTTTGTAAATGTTCACTTACTGCCCAATATAACTAAAGAAAACAAAGGGATCGATCCAGCACTTGAATAAAAAAACTTCCAGCTTTATTTTACTTCATTATTAAAAAGCATGGTTCACACCTGAGTGCACCTATGTGCACAGGAGACCCGAAATCTGGACGCGTTTCGAACGGCACCCGGCTCTTTATCACAGATAACTCACCACTGAATTTGTTTCAAAAAGAGGCAGTGGTGAGATTGCTCGTCATCAACACATGTGCAATTAAAATCCAATTACAAAACAATTAAATGCAATAAGATGAAAAAAACTAATGTAAACAGTGTGAGCACGGCAACATAACCTACAGCAAAAATATAAACATTATTAATCCACAAATGATATGTATATATGTCAATAAGGCTATTACATGTATAGTGTGTGTTTTAACCTGCTCACAGTGTTTTTATATCACAGGGAGGTACATAAACATGTATATATGTGATGAAAATAAAATAAGTGAAAAAAAGAATAAATATATGTGTATATATCACAATATTTACAATACATATATTTAACAAAAATGAAAGAAAAACAAATATACTACTCATTACAAATAAAGCAGAATAAGGCAGAAAACATGCAATTATGAGTAATGTTTGCCACTTAAATAATGATTTTAAATAATTTTTAAATAAAAACACCTGATATAACCAAGACAAAATTGTGTGTCAAATAAATTTTAATCATAATGTAACAATAATTCCTGTCTAATGTTAAGTCCCATTGGTATACAGGTATCAAGAGTAAACTGCCAAAAAGCTTCTCTATTTTGTAATCTTTTATGTAAATCACCTCCTCTATAACCAGGTGTCACTTTTTCAATAGCATAGGCTACAAAAGAATTTTTTGAGCCCGCATGTTTATCCAAAAAGTGTGCAGAAGCCCCCGATTTCGATCGTATGGAATGAGGATTTATGTCATGAAGGTGCTCCAGAATGCGAGTCTTAAATTGTCGTTTGGTACATCCTATATATTTAACTTCGCAGCTGGAACACTCAATGACATAAACTACATTGCTGCTACAGCAGTTCAAATATTTTTTTATATGAAATTCTCTAGTGCCAGTAGTATTAGTAAATTTATTAGTTACCTTAACATATCTGCATGTTTTGCATGGATGACGACCACAGCGGAAAAAAACGCTGTGTTGTAACCACATATCACTGGGATTTTGATTATTTAACATACTAGGAGCCAAATCATCTCTTAACCCCTTCAGTACCGGGACGTACCTGGTACTTCCTGGTTAACAGTCACCTGTAGACCGGGACGTACCAGGTACGTCTCTCCCAAAAAACACCCCCACATCACCACAATCGCGGTGATCGTGGGGGCGCTGCTGCTGCTGTCTGCCCAGGAGTCCTGGGCAGACAGCACAGCGTGTCTAAGCCCTCCCTCAAGCCTATGATCACTCCCACGGAGTGATTCTCTAGGCATAAACAGCGATTGCAGAAAAATCTGCAATCGCTGTTTCAGCTGCCACAGGCAGCTTCAGGGAAGGGGTGGGGGTGTTGAATGGGTCCCCACACAAGTGTGGGGACCTGATCCAACACCCCCCTGCTGCCTGATCGCTCCATGAGAGCATCAGTGCAGCGTTAACCCCTTCAATGCCACGGTCGCGGCATTGAAGGGGTTAATTCCCGTTTTTTAGGGGGTTCTGCTACTGGTGGTCTGCCTGGAAGCCCAGGCAGACCAGCAACAGCAAAAACGAACCCCCAGAAGTCCTCTGATCAGCCCTGTAGGGCTCTCTCCTACAATCTCCAGTCCATTGGAGATTGTGTCCCAGCTGCCAGAGGCAGCTTCAGGGACAGGGAGACAGGGCTCTTTGGTCCCCCCTCAGTTAATCCCTACCCCCCCTCTTCCTCAATTAACCCCTTCAATGCTGCGATTGTTTATGACCCCCATCGCAGCATTGCAGGGGTTAATATTAGTCCCCACAAGCTTGTGGGGACTAAATATCAATCAATGCTGTGCTTCAATGGAGCATCAGCATTGAAAGAGTTAAAAATAAAAAATAAAAATTAAAAAATAAATTAAAAAAAAAATAAAATAATAATAATAATAAAAAAAAATAACAGCACTGACCTGAAAGTCCAGGGTGCTTCCAGGTCAAATGCTGGGCTGATCAGATCGCTCCTGGCCAATAGGAGTGATCGGATCATTATGGCAGCCCACGGATGACCCAGCTCTACAAAGAGAGAGGGGTCATCTAGGGTAATTATGAAAAAACACAAATTATTAATAAATGAAAAAATCATAATTATTACCTGATCACTTGTCAGTGACATTTTAAGTCGCTGATTATTGATCGGTCTCCCTGATTGATGTCAGCGGCCTAAACCTGTCACTTACAAGCAATCTGATAAAAAAAAAATATTTAAAAAAATGTAAATGCGCATGTTCCAGTTTTGCCCTCATAGCTTCCTCAAAAAATGCATGAACCATGCATGTGAGGCCTTGTTGGAACCGGGGGATGTTGGTGAACAAAATGTGGTGTTTTTTTCCACTGTTGCACTTATGGTGTGCAAGAAATTCAGTGCAACATTGAAATGTATGCGTTAAAAACGCAATAAAATAATTTCCCTGTGAAGTTTGGCAGACATCAGTGAAGAAATGGCTGGCTGAAAACTGTCAAAACTACCCTAGTTGAACACCTTGACTCGTCTACTGTTCATAAATATATACTTTTATGGGGTACTTTACAGTGGGGGGCTTCCAAAATGTCCCAAATGGGATATGGGCCCAGGAAACCAATTTCTGAAAATTCCAAATGTGAAAACGAAAATGCGCATGTTCTAGTTTTGCCCTCATAGCTTCCTCAAAAAATGCATGAACCATGCATGTGAGGCCTTGTTGGAACCGAGGGATGTTGGTGAACACAATTTGGTGTTTTTTTCTGCAGTTGCACATATTCTATACAAAATATAATAAAAAATCTAAAGCAACATTGCAACATATGCAAAAAAAACAAAAAAATATAAAAATACCTCAAAATTTGGCAGCAATTGGCGATAAAATCCCTGTTTGAAAAGTGTCAAAATTACCCTAGTTGTACACCTTGACTTATCTACTGTTCATAAACATATAATTTTAGGGGGATAATCAGTATCTGTGACGACTATTGCAGTTATTAGACTACCATGCCAAATACGAAAAAAATTACATTTCAAAAACGTGATGCATGCCTTGCAATATTTGCCCTATACTGGTCAAAATAGATAAAAATCCTGGCCATGTTGGGTGGTTTCCAAATCAGGACAAGTTAATGAATATATTTGGGATAATTTTTTCCCATTGGTTCAATGTGTGTACAATTTGTATGTATACAAAACTGTAAAAAAATGCTTTTTTTCATTTTTTCCCCACTTTTTCCAATTTATTTCAAATAAAACAATGTACTACCCAGCTTAATATGGTTTCAAATGAAAGCCCTACTTGTGCTGAAAAAAAACAATATATGATTTGTGTGGGTGCACCAATTGATAAGAGAGAAATTACAGTTGAAGAAAGACATGGCAAAAACACAAAAACGGCTCCGGTCATTTAGCGACACCCTATCTTAAAAATCCCGGTTCTGACGGGGTTAAATAATTAATAAATGAAAATGAACACACTGCCACATATGGCTAATATATTTTCGGACAGAATGCTCCCCTCTGTTGGTTTTACATCGAGTAGCATAATATTCTGCCCGAGAATATATTAGCTATATATGGTAGTGTGCTCTAGAGCACTGCGCGGGACTACTTTTATAATCCCGCACCTGCCCGCTCCCGCGGTTTTTAATCCCGCTCCCGCAATGTGGGTGTTCCGCTCCCGCCACATTTGAGGCCAATCCCGCCCGCTCCCGCCACATTTGTGGCCAATCATGCCCGCCTCCTTACCTGATTTCCCGCCCAGTCCCGCGAGTCTGCCCTCGAGTTGTTCCCTCACGGCGTCTCTTCTCTTGCTCCGCCCAGGAACAAGGTGTAGTCACAGGAAGTGACGTCACATCACGTGACTCCGTTTTGTTCCTGGGCGGAGCAAGCTAGGAGACACTGTAAGGTAGCAGCAAGAAGGCAGCCTTGAGGGACTGCGCGGGATTACCGGGACCCGCAGGTACAGTGCCTGACCGCTCGCTCCCGCCCGCAGCCCCAGCAAGACCGCCCGCGCCCTCAAGTTTTTTGGCGGGTCCCAAGGGACCCGCCTCCCAGTGCAGTCCTCTAGTGTGCTCATTGATCGCCAGCAGGAGGCCCCCTGCTGGCCACCAATGGAGTTGCTGATACGCACATTTAAAGTACTGGCGCCAGAGCTGCTGCGGTACACGTTAACCCCGTATTAACCCCTTAACCGGAAAAAACTAAGAAAAAACAAATATTCACCCGAAGAGAAGACAGGAACCGGCGAATATTCGCGGAATACAAAGATTTTTTTCCCCCGAAGACGAGCACGAAGACGAACACGAAGAGCCCCCTGGTGCCCAAGTCTAATCCCTACCTGTCTGTATGATACTCTGTATGGCCATTTCAACTGAAGAATATTTCAATGAAAAATCTTCTGATGGAATCAATGAATTAAGACTAGGAACATGGGAAGAATTAGGCGAAGACAAGTCATAAATCAACCAGAGTTTATTTGAAAATTTGCCTTTAACTACGCCAATGGGGTTTACCTTCCAAAAATGAAAGGGGGACTAGTTGAATGGCCCTCTGACGAACCTTTTCTCCAGTTCAGTGGTGACCTGTGGGTTAAGCGCTGCTGACAACAGATTGTGCCCTTTGAAAGTGGACTGGGGAGGGTGATAAGACCCGTATGAAATTCTGTAAGCTGCTGGGACAGGTGATGTTCTAGATACCTGGCTAATTGGTTGACATTGATCCGGCTTAGTCAGCTATGTGCTGCCTTATGATTACAGGCCGATTTAGGGTCTGCCCTATAACAGATGAAGCAGACGTGTAGCAAACGACACTGCCCGTAATTAAAGTTATTGCAGATCTAGACAGAGAATGGGCCTGCCCAGTGCTGCAGAAGAAGATGGCTGGACATAAGCCGCTCCCCTAGCGGAGCTGGTAGTGGCTGCTATGCCTGAGTTAGGGCACCAGTTGGTAGTACGAGCCGAAGATTGGCAGTTAGAACATACCGGGGCTTTAAGCCCTGCAAATCGCCTACAAAACAGCTCCATATCCAAATTGGCCAAATTGATAGTGAACTGAAACTGGGAGAGAGCAGCCGTCGATTTGGATGAAGTCAAACGGTGATAAAATAAATAACCCCAATACCGATGTCCCAGATCTACAACATTATACAAATATAGGTCAGAATGATGCCCACGTTGGCCAGCATGGCCAGAGTGGGCCCTGGCTGTGATCTGGAGATCGAGGGTACTTCAGTCAGGAACTCCAAAATAGAGAGTTTCCTATTCAGCCTAGGATCCTTAGCTTTGAGTACCAATGATACCTCTCCACAAGCATGAAATTTATTGTCGGCAAAATCATGTGTGGCAATCAAAACGGAAGCTAAGTCCACGTCTCTCACTTCCAAAGCATCTTTCCTAATATTTGCAGACACAAAATGAGCTGGGGTGAACATAGGGGGATGGGGCCCAATAACTTGCGTAGTGGCCAGTAGCTGCTGGCAGGGACTAGCTTGGAAAACTGGAACAGACTTTAGAGTCTGTATGAGTCAGAGATATATTGACAATTGCTCTGAAGTTGCAGCTTGTGCACTAGTAGGGAACAATAGTCTGAATAGTTTAGTCTTTCTAGCTTTAGCTGGGTAAGCTATCCCACGCTTCAGTAATTCTGCCGCTACTTTGGGTATGGTCCAGGCCCTTAAGGACTGAGTGCTACCCCATTTGGACCTCTGGCTGGGTTTGCCAGAACGGAGTCCAGTTCTTCAGATACATGAGACATGGTCTCTGTGCTAAAACAGATGTGTTTACAAAGAAAAGGGGGTCTGTGTAATGAAAAAGTAAAAGAACACCTGGACAGGACTGTGCTACATGACATAAAAAGTGGTGATGCTGTAACTGACAACTGACGGTAGTACTAAATGACAATGAATGACTTGATCTGCTTCCTAAGGGGGAAGAGTATGTGCTAGAGAGTGGTATGCCGAGGTGATCCAAGTCTGAAAAGACGTGTCAGACTCTATTTTAAAAGGCAGAGGCTCCCTGAGACGAGAACAGGCAAGTAGCAATTCTCAGGCCTAGTTCACCCAAGTAGTAAAAAAATTAGTAATTAGTGTTGTGCATATCGTACGTATGACGTATGGCGAGAAGACTGGTAACCAGCCAATTAACAACGACTCCTCAGCGCGTATGGACACATAGACGCGACAGTCATGACCCTAACAGTGTTCGCCTAATCCTAATGTGTAAGAGGTGTGGACAAAATGACGGAACATGATGTGGTGGTACATTTACACCTAGCACACAAAGCAACACTTAATGATGGAATATTGTACAACTTTAAATAAAACATCCAGGGAACCTGAGCCAACAGCCTCTGAGACAAGAAATGACTTTACTCTAACAAAGCCACTGGAAGTGTATAATTTGCTGGTTATTTCATGAGTATGCTTCATTGTGCTTGATTCTCCTGCAGCGACTTCCCCCGCTCTCAAGCATAGCCGTCGCTTAGCAACCCGTTGTATGGTGGCCGGTAGCTTACCGTCCTGTTTGAAGCAGCTGAGTGCTAGACGAGAAAACGTGGTCTGATGTGTGAAGGGAATGGCCATGCTCAGCCCTGGATTCAGGAGATGTCAATTCTGGTCTGGAATACTATGAAGCTCGGCCTATGCATGAAATTGAGGGGCAGGCTGAAGGCTCGATAACGGAAGGGAAACACCAGGGGGAACCCACGGTGCCTAACTAACGGGCACAAACATAGCAGGAGCCACAATAATCAGCGGACAAACCTGTGTTTGTCTGCTTGTCTTAATTACTCGAGCAGTCATGTGGAAGAGAAACTAATTGCGGTAAGATGGCTCGGAATTTGCGCAAGGATATATATATATATATATATATATATATGACTGTTACACCAAGTGCTATTCTTTAAAATCATAGGATTCTTGACATTTTCTTCTCTGTGTGCAAGTCAGCAAGCATTACACAACTTAAAGGTAAAATCAATATTTGGTATTTCTGCTAAGTGAAATATGCATTCATAAATAACATGATTCAGCAGAATATTTTAGTGCAATGGTTGCGTAAAACATTTAGGCCAGTCTTTTGCTAGATGTAATCAATGAAACATTTTAGTATATGTATGTGATTATTTAAGAACTAATCCCTGCAGACATACAACATCATTTCAGAGGTAGTACATGCAAAAATACAATTTTATAAACTGTAATTACATTTTATTTACTACTGATATATGTATTCTCTGATTACTATGCAGATTCATTTTGGCATAGTGCATCATTTTTTTTTACCCACAGCCAATGTGTTCCTACTAGTAATCTCATATCCTCCAGGGAAACAGGAAGATTTCCCGGTGGGCCGCCCGGTTTGTATTTCTAGTCCTGGTGTGTGTGTTGGTGTGGCAGAGCCTGTCCTGGTGTTTGTAGTTGGTCATCCGTTTCCTGGCACTTTACTTTCTGTAGGAATGAATTGAACTATATTATTTTTACGTACCCAGAGATAAAATGTCCTCCTGAATTTGTAGACCGCTTCAGAGGACAATACTTTGTTGGCCCAGAGATCAGTGAGTGGAAAATTAAAAGTTTTGAGTTTACTCTATTTCAATCTGGATATCTTATTGCAAAGGTACAGTCACAGAAACTTGGATGGTGGTTGGGGTCTTCAGAGTCTGTAAAACCCAATTTAATTGTAAGGACTGATTTCATTATGCCCTATAATTCGCTTTGGTTTCACAGTTCTTCACCCTTAAGGGAGAACCTTTTATATACACTAGAACTGGAACTTTTTTTCCATCTAAAAGGTTTTTGCATTAGCAAATGTTTTGATTCCATTATTTCTAATCTCTATAACTTGTTTAGGCCGTTTAGCACCTTTAGTTTCTGGAATTTTAATAAAAAATAGAATAATAAAGAATGATTTATAGCTATTTGGATGCCAAATAGTGTGACTCGGGTATGGATGAGGGCTGTGTGTGGGTACAAGAGCTCGGCCACAAGACAAAATATATGTGTCCAAATGTTTCCAGGGCTGTTTTCATTCCAAGTCCAGTATACTGTTCTTTTTATTATTACTTATTCCATTTTTGTTAGACCAGCTGATTTCAATCCTGTTTTCATCCTTCTTCATTTTAGTAAGGTACTTTAGGAATTTAGCACAATCCAAATTATTCAATTAATTAATAATTCAAATGAATTATTCCAAATCCAAAATAATGGTCATTGGAATGTATCCTCAATGAAAAGGGGAAGCTGTCCCTTAAAAGAAGGGCTTCATTAGCTTTTTGGGGGGCAACAAACTTAATAAATTCCAGTCTATGGTAAGCCCTACTAATTATAATACAAAATGAAAAAAAAATCAAATTGGATATTAACAGGTGTAGAGCTTTGTGCTTTTGTGGTTGGGCAGGATCACTGTTATTAGGCTAGGTTTCCACTTGGGTTTTTGTCCGGCGTTTTTTTCTTGATGAAAAACGCCAGGAAAACTGCCAAGGAAACTGCCACTGCATTTACCTGCGTTTTGGCGTTTTTTCTGCAGTTTTTTCTGGCGTTTTAGCCTTTCTGTGGAAATTGCTTTTTTTGACCTTAGGCAGTTTTTCCAGCCTTTACAAGTTAGAGTTTCACCCAGCTAAAAGGGATTAGGATAAATGGCAAGTATCTGCCCTCTCCTGATGTCATTTACTTGGTAGACCCTTTTGTCTCTTTTCTGTGGTTTGTAAGGCATGCTTTATTTCGAATGTCTGCTCCTCTGGGAAGATTGGCCCCAAATGATGGTGCAAATTGTTTGCTGTTGCTTTTGGCACGCAGGATCCGGTCGCGTATGTTTGTTTGTAATGGCATGTTTGTTCCAAATGGTGTAGAATTCAATATGAACCAGTCCAGGACTTTGTTTTGTGTGAAACTGTTTGTTTCCAGCCTATTTCTCATAGGACACACAGATACTGGGTCCATCCTCTGCATTGTAACTGTGGGAAAAACGCCATAAAAAACGCCAAGGCATAAAACCCACATGGCTTTTTCATGGCGTTTTTTCTCTCCCATAGACTTCTATTGGAGAAAAAAAGCCAAGATTTCTTGCAAAAAACGCCAGAGTGTCAACATGCTGCAGTTTTGAAAAACTGCCACAGAGCCCAAAAAAGCAGAAAAACGCCAAACAGGACTGAAAAAACGCCAAACAGAAAAACGCCAAGTGGAAATGGCATTTTGCGATTTCCTATTGAAGAACAGCTAACATCTGGCTGCAGCGTTTTTCACAAAAAAAACGCCAGGTGGCGCTATTGGCGTTTTTATAGGCGTTTTTAGCAAAAAAAACCCAAGTGGAAACCTAGCCTTAAGGTGGCGGTATTGGCAAAACTACAGCAACTGTCATACATTTGACAAATATACTCCTTTGTGTGGTACTTTTGCACAGGGATCTCTATTAATATACAGTCCTCCATGTTGCATAGTCAGCTCAGACAAAGAAATGTTTTTAAAAGAGGCTTGGTCTGTTTTTGTTCAACACAGGCACATCAAAACAGCAAAACAAAAGAAAACCAAATCCTTGCTCTCCTCACCCCCTCAATAAATAGAACTCAGTATCCTAACTGCAACTGAACAGTGTGTCCATTTACCAACAAAAAGGAAGATATTTTCAAAGTATTTGGACAACTCAGCTCAAGCTATGTTAGCAGCTTTCCCCTTGCTCCCAGGAACAAAAAGATCTCCCTTCCATAGTTCAGAAGGGTATTTCACTGTTTGTTGTTGGAACCACTGGACAAGATTCCTCACCAGTTGTATGTCAGCTACATGTAAATTGTGGAGTGGACGACTGGCCAGGCTTACTCTCCGAATGCTCCACGGGACTCAAAATAGACAATTTATTACACAAAGAAAGTATTTAGGCTGTTCAGTATTGTGACTATATATATATATATATATATATATATATATATATATATATATATTGAAACTAATCAAATTATTCAGAAATTGGGACTAGATGGACAGAATGGTTCATAACCATCCCATACTAGAACCTTTTTACAAACGATTATTTCTCAGTATGGCAAAAATGAAGGTAAACAAGTTTATTAAAGTGTTTTGTCAAGTATGTTGTGCATTCCCTTGCTGATATACTGTAACAGGGAAGCCAAGCTCTGATGTTCCAATTTCCCAGTGTAAGGTAGCATTGGTCAATAGACACATAATAGGCCGTGATATGTCATGGTGGACCTAAACTTGTCATTCTCAATACTAAGAACCTATACTATATGGACAAAAGTATTGGGACATAGCTCTAAATTATTGTATTCAGATGTTTCAATCAGAGCCATTGCCACGTGTGTATAAAATCAAGCACCTAGCAGTCTGCATTTACAAACATTTGTGAAAAAAATGGGTCGTTCTGAAAAGCTCAGTGAAAGCAGAAGACCATATAAAGTCATAGAGCGAGATCACCGAGCACTGAGGTTCATAGTGCATACAAGTCGCCAACAGCCTGCTGATTCCATAGCTGGTGGTAACAGCAGCGGGAGCTTCATGGAATGGGTTTCCATGGCCTAGCAGCTGCATACAAACCTCACATGACTATATATAATAATGACAATCACATTGAGTGATGTAAAGCATCCCACCACTGGACTCTGGAGCAGAGGAAACGTGTTCTGCGGCATGACAAATTAGGCTGGGAGCTGCTAGGAGAACATTACCTGCCTAACTGCATTGTGCCATCTGTAAAGTTTGGTGAAAGAGGGGTAATGGTATGAGGCTGTATTTCAGGAGTTAGGCTAGACTTCCAGTGAAGGGGAATCTTAATAAATCAACATACCAAGACACATTGGACAATGCTATGGTTCCTACTTTGTGGGAACACTTTGGGGAAGGCCCTTTTCTATTCCATCATGACTGTGCCCCAGTGTACAGAGCAAGGTTCATAAAGACATGGTTGGATGAGTTTGGAGTGGGAGATCTTGACCGGGCCACACAGAGCCCTGACCTCAACAACATGGAACACCTTTAGGATTAACTGGAGATTGTAAGCCAGGCCTGCTTGTCCAACATCAGTGCCTGACCTCACAAATACTCTACTGGACAAACGGAAAAAAATTCCCACAGAAACACTCCAAAATCTTGTGGAAAGCCTTCCCAGAAGAGTGGAAGGTGTTAAGGGGGGAGCAACTACATATTAATGTATATGTAATTTGAATTCAATATCATAAAAGTCCCTGTTGGTGGTCAGGTGTTAAGAGATTTTTTAAAAAATAATTATTTATTAGTGGACTGGCTGGTTAAGACCCACTTACCTCCAACACATGATGTGACGAGAGCAACCTGTCTCCCGAATGGGTACACCCGCTAGAGGGTCCTTCCTCTTCCCCATGGCCACCAGGAACACAAAACTTCAATCCTCAGGCAGAACTAGCATCAAAGACAGCAGGAAACAGCTCTTTGGGAACCTCAACGACACTGTAGTATAAAGAAGCATAGCAATACAGTGCTTTACCACCCTGACAAGGGCAGCACCGAGGCTTACCCCAATAACAAGACAGGACTCATACTGAGGTAAAACAGGAACTCATTTTATTGAGGAAACAATCACCACCAGCCTCCAAGAGCCTTTCAATGGGCTGGCGATGAGTTACGACAAGCATGCATCACACCATATGTAAAACACAATATGCAGATCATATGCAAACTAGTTATAACAGAAAACACAACCAACTTACACGATTCTGCCATCGGAACCAATAATACTGATCAGGCAGGCAGGAGGAAGGGGGAGAGCTCTGGCCCTCTCACGTTTGCCACCCTGTACGCCTAATCAGGTACAGGGTGACTTAAACATAAATCCAAGCAAGGGAACCAGATATTACACTGCAATTAGTGTCCACTGTCGCCTGCTGGAAGTATGTAATGCAATCCAGGGGTCCACCATCTATAATGGGAAATACAGCCTCCAGCTGCCCCCCAAGTCACGGAGGTTTCCGTGACACATGCCATAAAATGTTTTATGCTCTAAGGCACCATTATAAGACAGGCTATCTCTATATGTTACAATAACCTCATTGTAGTAACACACCCTGATAAGCTTCTCTGTATATTACTGTGGGGTAATGACATCGTAAAGTGTTTTAGAGGCACTAACCATTTAGAGGTCTGCAGAAGGTGCAGCACTGAACAGGATGCTTTTCTCCACACAAGATGGGAATGTCCCACCCTGTTAATTCATTACACTTGGAGAACTGGTGAGCCATTTGGGATATGGCAAACATTTTCTCCTCTACACCTTTATTTGTCACCAAACAATAAAACCCAAGACTTGTATCTTCTTCAGTCTTGAAACTCAACTAGAGCTTCCCAACTGCACCTTAAAAAGAATAGGGCTTTCAAACACATACCACCCAGTGACACTTACCACCTGGCATTTTAGAGTTTTGCTTTTTTGTTTCCCAAAGATACTGCAGTGCTGTTGTAATACTGTGTTATGTACTTTGCACATCTGCAAATTTGTTATTTTGTGCTCCAATCTATTTATCATGTATATATATCTAATATCTCATTGAGTCCACCATATGTATGCTGCAAATATGTTCTGCACTTTAATATACTAATTCAAAACAAGTTTTTTTTAAAGTTATTAGATCATGCATTGTGCAGTTACCATGACAATATTTGCAAATATTTATAAAAGAGGTTAAACAATTTCTTCTGTAGAACGAAGAATACAGAAGTGCAACAAGATGGAAACATGTTTCTTGAGCCCAGTCACCCCTGAATCACCTGGGAGATCAGTGTCTAAGGAAAACAATACAAATCAAAAAGAAATGCATTAGCATCTAACCATATGCCTTAAGGGATAATAATACACTTGGCGTACAATATTGATTTCAAGCAGGCTGCTAAAGACAACTCAGTGCATGTTTTTATGCTTGATCATATGAATGTTTAAGCTCTACTATTCAATCAAATGATTTTTTCTTAACTTTTGAGACAAATAACAAATTACACTAAATGTCTTAAATGAGTTGAAAAAGAAACTTAATTGAAAAGGAAATATAGAATATTAATAATCACCAGAAGTGACTGACTGCAGTGCTGCAGGGGACCTGTTTACTCCTCTCCAGCAGCCAGTTGACGCCTGTGTGGTGCGCGCAGACAACCTCCGCTGCTGGCACTTCCTGTGGGGCTTCTATGACAGCACATGCGTCAAGTGACCTTCCGGTGCTCCGCCATAGAAGCATGAGTGCATGTTTGCTATTACTGGCACAATAGATGTGTCTTCTATCTCTTTAGTCAGGCATGATAACAGGCAGGTGAATTAAACTATAATGTTAACATTATTTATAATGCCCAAATTATATGGTGATTTTATTACAAAAAAACATTGATTCACAAAGCATCTAAGTAAGTGAAACTCATCACCTGTTGGTAAATAGAACCATGCAAATTTATACAAGGACTGGTTGTTAGTAGACTTGGGCGCCGGCCAACTCTTTGTGTTCGTCTTCGTGGGGGAAAAATATTCGTATTCCACGAATTCGTGTACTTTCCTCGTGTTTGTTTCCCCTCCCCCTTTTTGTCATTTTTTGTAGAAGGAGTTAATATGGGGTTAACACGGTACACACTACACAGCAGCTTTAGCGCCAGGTTTTTAAATGTCCGTAAGGGCAACGCTATTGGTCGCCTGCAGGGGCCTCCTCTGCCATGGCAGACGAGCCCCCTGCTGGCGACCAATAGAGTAGCTTGTACAGACTTTTAAAATCCTGGTGCTGCAACTTGGCTTCCCCGCTCCATGAGTTAAAGGTCTGTACGTACGACCAATAGAGTGGAAAAAGGGCCTTGCAAGTGAGTCTACTGGTCGTCTGCAGGGGGCTCCTCTGGCATCAACCAATAGAGTTGCTTGCATGGCCCTTTAACTCCTGATGGGGAACTTGGCCTGTCTCCCCCCAACAAGAGTTAAAGGTCTTTAACTCCTGACGGCGAACCTACGGATTCCCACTCCCATTATCTACGCAGCATCGCAGAGGTTAACAGGAGCGGAAATCCGTAGGTTCGCCATCAGGAGTTAAAGGGCCATAAGAATGACTCTATTTGTCCCTGGCAGGGACCCTGCAGGGGCCCAATAGAGTCGTTCGCACAGCCCTTTAACTCCTGGCGGCGAACCTATGGATTTCCAGCTTCCGTTAACTCCTGTAATGCTGCGCAGATAACGTAAGCTAGATGGGGAATACTGGAAGTTTTAAAACAAGCCTTTTAGGTAATTTACATGTTTAATTTAATTTACATGTTCACATCTATTCTTATTCTTATAACTAGCATGTACAAACCTTCATTAATGGTAGCCTCGTTCTTGGACAGTCCACCTAAAATAATAGAAGACAAAAAAAGGAAAAACTGTAGTTTTTTTATTATCATGGCTTCTAGGCTTCCTTCTGAAATAATGTTGATAAATCTCATATACCCAGGGTGCCAAAATCTATAAATCTGTAAATCTGGTGATAATAAGAATGCGATATGTAACATTTAAATTTAACTGGTAAAAAATGCTCAATGATTAACACACGGAAAAAAATTAAAAAAATGAAACACAGAACAGACCTGCCAATATAACCTATATAGGCTTTAAACTCTAATTTCCAAAACTGCCGAAGACAACAGAAGTAGGAAATTTAAGGTCATGTATATTTGTTTAATCTTCACCAGTTACATAATGGCTTTTTCTTTACCAATATTCTATGTTTTCTTTTTTCTATGTTTGTTTTCAAAACCACAAATCTGTTGTTCCACATAATTAGAAAAAAATATGTAAGCCACAACTGAAAGTAAAATTTCTCATTTATTTGTAAGCTCAAAGCCTGCTGGTGAATCAGGAAATGGATGGCATTTTCAAATCATGAATCTCTGTACCCCAGTTTTCATCCTTTTCACCAGTTACACAAAAATAATTGTCTCTATTCATGTTTATATTCAGGTGTTAATAATAATAAGTCTTACCAAAATGTTGTCTTATCAACCTTCATAAATGGTAATTTCACCCATTGCCAGACCAACTACAAGTGACAGAAGAAAACAGGGAAATTAACAACAGGTGCACCTTGTTCTTAAACTTTACTGTCCTGAAATTCTATATCTCTACTAGTTACCCTTCAGGGTTGTATATATGGAGGTCACTGCCTTAAAGCTGAATCAGAATAGGGCCCCTAGCCAACCGCGAGGACCTCAAGGAGGATCTCTTTACTGCCCTACGCAACTTTAGTAGTAAAGGGGGAGCCGAATAATGCAGTAATGTAGACTATTCTGAGAGAGAAGAAAGACAATACACAATAACCAGGCCAGATGAATCAGGAAATGGATGGCATTTTCAGATCATGTAATTCTGAACCCCATTTTCATCCTTTTCACCAGTTACACAAAAATAATTGTCTATATTCATGTTTATATTCAGGTGATAATAATAATAATTCTTACCACAATGTTGTCTAATGCACAATCAACCTTCATAAATGGTAATTTCACCCATTGCCAGACCAACTACAAGTGACAGAAGAAAACAGGGAAATTAACAACAGGTGCACCTTGTTCTTAAACTTTACTGTCCTGAAATTCTATATCTGTACTAGTTACCCTTCAGGGTTGTATATATGGAGGTCACTGCTTTAAGGCTGAATCAGAATAGGGTCCCTAGCCAACCGCGAGGACCTCAAGGAGGATCTCTTTATTGTACTATGCACCTTCTGTGTTAAGCCCTGGAATATCTCCCAGCTTTTTCCCTTAAAAAATGTGCTGGAGAATGGATACAATGCATGTTGGAATATGATGCAGACCATACCTACTCATTTTATAGAAAAATTGTCAGTTGTAATTTGAATGGGATATAACCAGCTAGTAGTAAAGGGTGAGCTGAATTATGCAGTAATATAGACTTTTCTGAGACAGAAGAAAGACAGTGCACAATAACCAGGCCAGATTAATCAGGAAATGGATGGCATTTTCAGATCATGTAATTCTGAACCCCATTTTCATCCTTTTCACCAGTTACACAAAAATAATTGTCTATATTCATGTTTATATTCAGGTGATAATAATAATAATTCTTACCAAAATGTTGTCTTATGCACAATCAACCTTCATAAATAGTAATTTCACCCATTGACCAACTAAAAGTGACAGAAGAAAAAAAAGGGAAATTAACAACAGGTGCACCTTGTTCTTAAACTTTACTGTCCTGAAATTCTATATCTGTACTAGTTACCCTTCAGGGTTGTATATATGGAGGTCACTGCCTTAAGGCTGAATCAGAATAGGTCCCTAGCCAACCGCGAGGACCTCAAGGAGGATCTCTTTATTGTACTACGCACCTTCTGTGTTAAGCCCTCCCAGCCTTTTCCCTTAAAAAATGTGCTGGAGAATGGATACAATGCATGTTGGAATACGATGCAGACCATACCTACTAATTTTATAGAAGAATTGTCAGTTGTAATTTGAATGGGATTTAACCAGCTAGTAGTAAAGGGTGAGCTGAATAATGCAGTAATATAGACTATTCTGAGACAGAAGAAAGACAGTGCACAATAACCAGGCCAGATGAATCAGGAAATGGATGGCATTTTCAGATCATGTAATTCTGAACCCCATTTTCATCCTTTTCATCAAGTACTAAGTGCCTTAGTCTTCTGTGCTAGAGCCAGGATATCTTTATACTGTACACAGAAAGAAAGGTTGGGATGCAGCACTCCGATGGTGCATGAGCCAGGGTACCACCAATTCCTTCAATAAATCCAAAAGCAGAGGCTCAGCACTCAAATGATAAGGTGCGTGAAATAAACTCACCTTTATTATTTGAGTGCTGAGCCTCTGCTTCTTTATTTCGGATCTTTATACTGTAGCCATACCGAAAAATGTAATTCTTCAGGATGACATACATCCATGAATCATTTCTTCCCCAGAAAATATCTGGGGAAGAAAGAAAATAAAGAAATTGAAATGTTGTCCCATTTAGTTACTATTATATTTGCAAATTCTAACCCTGATAGATGCTCACAAAATTGCTGAAATATATTCTAACTTGAGTGATCACTGCCATGCATAACACATATCATCCACCCATTCTCATCATGATTATTATTAAAAGAAAAACCTATCCAAGGGTTAATGGAACGTGGGAATACCATCTGATAGTATGAGTAAAAGAAAAGTAGGTATTGTGTTAGTTGGCCTGGCTAATGCTTTGTAGTCATTGTGCACAGAAATAATTAAATGTAAAGAGGTAAGAAAGTTTATTAACAGGTACACATTGTTCATAGATTTGTCAATATCTCTACTGTAACCCCTGCTTGAAGGTGTATTTATGGAGGCTGCTGATTCAGCACAGTACAACTAGCCAACCCTCAGGGAAGGTATCTTTCTTGCCATACACACCCTGTGTTGAGCGCTGGGAAATATCCCAACTACAGTATTTGGCTCAAAAAGACACACAGGAGAAGATATACTATGGAGACTGTGCATCCTTATAGTCAATGACCTGGTTACAAAAGGAATACGATCTCCCCAGCAGGCCCTTGAGACCCTATCACCGAATAGGCCAGAACATGCTTCTGAACCTACATATTGCATTATGATGCAGAACATCTATCCTCTCTACAGCAGGATTGTTGTTGTTAATTGGAATAGGATTTCACAAAGTGGCAGAGAAGGGGGGGGGCACTTTAAGATTTAGGACAGATTTACCTGAATAATCTAATAATATAGAAACCCCAGCCTCTTTTGTCAGACAATAAATTTAAGGTTCAATATTCATGACAGGTCAGATTAAATAAAGTAAATAGATGGCCTTTTATATAGATTATATAACTCTGAACCCCATTTTTATCCTTTTATATCAAGTACTCAGTGCCCTGTTCTCCTGTGCTAGTGCCACATACAGGATATCTTTATATTTTAGTCATACCAAAATACTTTCTTCAGGATACCATACAATCTTGAATCATTTCTTACCTGGGAAAACAGAAACAAAAGGGAAATTAGCCTATTTAGTTGCATTTACTAACCTATCTACATCTAATATAATAGATACACACAGGATATGGAATGGGGATTGGGAATTTGATGGTATGATCCATGAAATGTAGGTCTTGTGTTGCCTCCTCCATGTATGTTCTGCAATCATTGTGCACATAAATGCAGAGGTTTAAAAATCATTAACAGCTACATAATGTTCTTAAATGTAACTGTCCTAAATATCAATATCAGTACTGTAACTCCTGCTCAGTGGTGCATTTATGGCGGTTGTTGCTCTAGGACTGATTCATGATAGTACACCCAACCATCCCTCAGGACCCCAGGGTATGTTTCTTGCCTCTGTGTTGAGCACTGGGAAAGCTTCCAGCTACAGAAGAGATATCAGACGAGATAAGATCTCCCCAACAGGCCCTTTGAGTCTTTATCACTCACTTCTGGACCTGCATGTTGGATTATTCTAAAATTAGGAGGATGTGAGTAATCCCATAATACGGAAATCCCAGACTCTTTTGACAGACAACAGACTCAATGCACAATACTCAGGCCAGGACAGATGAATCAGGAAATGGATGGCATTTTCAGATCATGTAGTTCTGAACCCCATTTTCATCCTTTTCACCAAGTAACCAGAGCCCTTTTCTTCTGTACTGGTGCCACATGCAGGATATTGTTATATTACAGCCATACCAAAATATTTTCTTCTTCATGATGAGATATGTTCATGAATCGTAGTTTTGTCCATTGAAACCAGTTGAACTAAAAACAAAGTGAAATTAGCCCATTTAGTTGCATTCAGTTACATATTTACTTGTAAACTCTAATACATGCAAACAAAATTGCTGATGCCCATTGTAAATTTAGTATGATCAATGAAATCCATGCCATGTGTAAGTCTGACTGGCTAAAAAAGCCTCCCTTACATTTTGTAGTGATTAGTGAGAAAATAATTTAAAATCACTGCCTTGAACACTTGTAGAACATTCAATATCTTAACCATTTCTAATTTCTCGATGTAACATAATTTTAAGATATTTATTAAAAATAACATTACGATTCCAATTAAACTGACAGCTGAAACCATTGCAAGTGGAATCAAATATATGGCCAAACACCTTACATCACACGATCATAGAATGTCTGGCATCCCATAAGTGAATTAGTAGCAGGGAATCTGATTTACCGGAGTTATATTATGTTCCACTGTAATAATATAATATGCACTAGGTTTGTAACTCCAATAGGGGCTGGAAACACTTTACAAGAATAAACATAATGGCTAATGTAAACATAGTTCAAATAAATAATGTATAGTAACATTAGTGATTCTACATGTATAGTGCACTTACAGGAAGCCTGATAAATGACAGTTTCAAATGACTGTATAAGAGATGGAACCAGATAAGAAACATAAGTACACATGTTATATCCTGATGTTTTAAATAGTATTAAAAATCTGTAAAGTTTGGAAATGTTTCCTATTTTAAAATGCAGTATTTGCTAAAAAAAATAATGCATTGCAAATGTGCATGGTGAAATACAGAATTGAACTATGCAAATCTAAAATATTGCAAAATAAAGAAAAAGACATCATAATAAGTATACTAAGATATAGGTATATAAGAAATGGCTTACCTTCTGACATACTGCATGAAGCCAAGGCAAGGGTCTGTAAGTGCCACGTTTCACTTAGTGTGAGATGCTCCCACAAGACCTTCCCAAAAGTTTAAAGCCTACATATGGAGAAGGAGGAGCTTTCAGAAGTATGAGCTGTCACTGTAACCTTGTTTGCTAGTGCAGGCTTGCAAAGAAAAGCTCTCCTTTCTTGAATGTTGTATGCAGATGATAGAGAAACCACATGCATGAATGGTGCACTTGGTCATTTTGAGTGATTGAAAACAGACACATGTCTGATATGTGCAGATGTGGCACTGAGGGAAAACATGAACAATTTAATGATGGAATGCATAGGAAAAAAAATAATGATATAATAAAGATGAGGAAGACATAATACAGCAAAAGAAGTAAACAAAGTAAGAGTATAGTAGGGCTGTATGTAAGTACTACAAAGTAAACATTTAATTAATTTAAAGAATACACAATAAAAGGCAAATGTCGGATGTAGAAAATGTGCTCTTGTGAAGGACTATGGTTAAAGATATATTTTTAATTTTTCTATTTGAATTGCATCAACCTAACAATGTAAGTACAAATAACTGATACAATGACAAGGGAAATAAACTGAGGTATTACATGGAAGCATGGCATTTGACAACAGATAAGAACCATTCAGTCTATCCTGTCCACTGTTTGTGATGTAAAGACTCAGACTTTAATCAGTCCTTTAACTTGTCATAGCTTTATAATATGTGTAAGCCTTTACCGCTTCTGAGAGGAGGCTGTTCCATGTATCTACCAATCTCTCAGTAAAATAAAACTTTCTTACATTTCATATAAGGAATCTACATTTAGCCACTTTTTGCTTCAAAAACAAGTATTTGGGAGATTTGTATATCCTGTACACGAGCTTGTTTGGTGTAGATGATACTGCAGCCATTGCTATGGACCATACATCCCATACCTTATCATAATGGGTAACTGTGCTAGAAAAAGACTGGGTTAGATATTAGAAATCTCTGATTTGTGATAACACCTCAAGAATCCGACCGATCTAGGTAACTTTCTCTGCTTTACCTTACATCGAGGGAGTGGCAAACATCCAACTCCATCTTCCACATGTAACATAAAAAAGTGGTAATGTCCCAGCGCCTCACTATACATCTAACGGTGTGCGTGTCCCCACAATACACACAGAAGTGATAATAAAAGAAAATTAAAAAAAATGTACCAAAGTGCGCTTCAGTGCAAAATCTAAAATAAAATGTTATTTTATTGTCTCAGCTCAATGGTTTTAATAGTGCCCTTATTATTCACTGAGGATTGCAGTCATATTACAGGGATAGTAATGTCAGGAGTCAGCCATAGGTGTCTTTAGGGAGGTTTCTTCAGATCCAGCTCCACAGGAAAATAAATCTCTTCCGATAGATCATCAGAATTCCATAGGTATCCAAGTATTGCTTAGCTCAAATTCTGCTATGCGTTTCGCCCATTTGAGACTTCGATATCTTCAGTATATTAGAGCAGAGAAATTCACAGGTATTTAGAATCCCCGAAATTCTAAATTGAGTTGAGTAACATAATAAAATCCTTTTTTTAACCATTGGGTTGGGGTCACTCCCATTACACATATGGATATGGCTCTTTTTCCTGCACAGTGATTGGCTGCATCGAAAACCATAAGGAACATTTTTTACAATACAATTTTTTTTTTTTGCACAAAGTAAAAAATTCATCTAAAAATACTAAATAAATATGAATAAATATAATAAACATTCATGATCAGTGAGGGTAGTTAGGGTAGTTGGGGCAGCTGTTTGTCTCTCATTAACTGAAATAAAGAAGTATCATCTCTTATTTACATGCAACCAACAGATTCCACATGATATTACCGTACATTATACATAATATATGATCTAAACAGCAACTAAAGCAACATGACAGATAATCAATGCGCTCTTATCGCTACATTATTCGGCCATTGCCTATATTAACGACGCAAGATCTGTCCATGATATTGAAAAGAGCATCCGTATAAAGTGAGCAGCGCTAGAAGAATGGAAAGGGGAGACTGCAAGAGCCCACAATCCTGGAGAGGGAGTCAGTGAGAGAGAAGTCCCAGCACTAATAAAGCCTCCTCCCCCTGCTGCCTGACTCTACAACTCCACACACACACACACGCATACACACATACACACACCGAGCAATACAGCAGAGGGCTGTGAATGTGTAACAGCGAGGTGACAGAAGACGATGGAGGCTTCTCCCTTTACAGCAGCAGCCTTTAATTCATCGGAATCACTATGATGCAGTCTGCCATTGTGCTGCCTCCAGGCTTTCTTCCAAATAACTGTATACATTTAACTTTGGGAACAGCTCTTTATTTGTGAATCGTTTTTCTTGTGTTGTTGTGGGGTTTGTTTTTTGTTTTTGTTTGTTTTTTTTGGATCGAACGCTGCTCAGCTTTTCATGTGGAATGGTATCCTCTGTGCCAAACCTGGAGGTTTTGTGAGATTTTAGCATTCTGTATTGGGGAAAAAAAAGGCTGATGAACTGAATCAGGTGAGTTCTAAACATGCCACTTGGTGTTTTTCTTTTAATGCTGTGCATGCTTATGCTGTAAATGAACTGTTTTAAGATATATGCAGCCAATGGCAGGGAATCACATTGTTATCTGCACTAAAGAAAAAGCAACTTTTTTTGTATCATTATATATAATATAGTTGGATACCATTGTGTTGATAATACCAGTAATTGAAGTCAGCTCTCTACAAACATAGCCTGGCTATTGAATCATCACTGTTTACTTGATTAAAGTTTACATTGCTTGAGAGTAGATCTGTGAGTGATGTGTATACAAAGCAAGAATCCATTTGTCAGATCATGCTATTACATTGCATTTACTTATATAGTGCATAGCACCGTTGCAATAGGGGACAGTAAAGATATCTAACAAAGACAATCAAAAATAACAATGACATTAACACACAGTTAACAGATTGTTAACAATGGTACAGAAGGAGAAGAGGGCCCTGCTCCTGCAAGCTTACAATGCACTAGGTAGTTGAGGGGAAGAGAGACAGTGGTAGAGGACTTGCTTGGGTGAGGATGAGTTGATTGTAGTGAGGGCAAAGTAGAGTTGGGCTTGCAGGTTGGCATCTTGCAGATGGCTTCTTTAGGATACTGATTTAGTCACAGGAAGGTTGTATGCTTCTCTGATTAGGATACGTTTTTAGTGAGCGTTTAAAGTTGGAGTAAGTAGGAGAAAGTCTTATCTGATGTTTACCAAACTCATCAATACAATGTTTACCTTCTTAGTGAAGTGTCGGTTTAATGCAGCGACATATCTTTGAAATCGCTTTTAGACAATTATTTTTTGTAAACTTGAATGAATCTAGAACAAAAGAAGATAATTTGCAGAGATATAAAAAAAGTGGGTTTAGGTTGAATCTGGGAATATTTTCGTAAAGAGATGAGTGCTGGTATTTTGTGAAACATTTGTTTAATTTAGTGTGTGTTTCTTTCTTAAGTTTTGGATTGCCTCCAGAAGATATCTATAAATTAGATCCAGAAAAGTACTTATTGTTCTCAATATTTCAGCCTTAACCACCAGAGGGAGTTGGCAGAAAGTCCACTGTGATGGCAGACGTTAATAAAGGATTATTTCCTGTGAAAATTATGAGATGTTATTTCCAAGATAACCTGCTGAGACGTCAGGAACCATATCGAAATTATTTATAAGAATCACATCTCTCTCTCGGCGGCAATTACCCTTATATGCAAACAAAGAAACAAGCACTTGTGTTTTTATTCCAGGTAGACCAAGTGAGAAAATATGTGAAATTAATGTGAAAACGACCCCACAAAGCTTGGAAGGTTTAGTTTAAACTCCAAGGGAATAAATGGCTTTCACAGTCTGCTTAAGATCAGAACTTGTGGTAATGATCTTGGCTTTGTTGCCTTATTGTAATACGTAATTTTGAATTGGGGATTTGGCTACTGCACAAGCTATACGTAAACTAAATATGTTATGGATACCGGCCCCTGAGGCCTCTTTGCAAAATGATGGTATAATCAAAATATAGATTTTTTTTTTCTTGCTGAAATGTAAATTACTTTCAGGTGTGAATGGTTTCAGAGTGTGAGAAAACACAAATTCAACTGGCAATTTCTAGCTTCACTATCACACTGTTTATTATACAAAACAGAAGCTTAGAGACAAATTGTGGGGAACGGAAACATTTCAGTGCACCCCGAGTACATTATGAGACTTCTTCATGTATTACATAGGACCAACTCGTTGGATGAAAAACACAATATACTTGTAGTGCAAACTATGTGTATGCGGTTGGTTTATCTCTTTTGTGAATCAGATTGTTACATTTCATGTGACTTCAAAGCATTGTTTTACCAGTTTGTCAAAATCAGCATATTCTATACATTGGTTTCTTTCTTCACGCCCAATAAAGACTCCTACTCTCTATTGATCAAACATGATATATAGCACCTCTGCATTATTTTGCCATGGGTTCTGTAACAGCTGCTTTAGGTCTATCAGACAAACGGTAACTGCTGCGGACAGTAATTTACTGTGTGTTTCGGCCTTAGCAAATAATTGGTTACTCCTACTATCTTCCTGTCACTAATTGTGGGCCTTAAAGGTTTTTTCCTACCAGCCTCTTGGAAAATAAAACACCTGGTGTGGTGAAGACTGTTTTTGATCTGTAATGACCTCATGGCAGTGGTTAAATATTCCAGTTATCCCACCCTTATACGTTATTTCTCTTATATACTGTGCGCACTTTATACTGCACTTTAATCATGTTTTTAAAGCTGTTTGTACATTCACACCAGTCTAATTCATTAACAAAAAGTATTTGCTTAGGCACTGTTATGCAATTAAATTGATTCACTTATCAGATTTTGGAGTTCAAAATACTAATCCTGACGTTAACAGCATATTTATATAAATGAACAGTAATTTGTAGAATGCTTCATTAACTAAATTTGATTTTCACATGTGAAACTGATGTGATTAATTTCGTTATCTATCAAAGCAGGGGTATGCGGTATGCATGTAGTATAGAAATCAATGGATATCCCTTTAATTTTGCATGTTGTATTGGTTGTTATAATATTATGTATAGAAAAGAAGACCACTTTAAAAGATAACGGTTGTATTGTTTGAAATTAACTTAAATTAATTTCAACTTTTGTACTGTTTGTATAAGCTGTGCATAGCTTCTATGTTTCTTTTAACCAAGAAAAGTACATTTTAGCCATGTACTTTATCATTTTGCTCTGTTGCTTTTTGACTATGGACTGGAATGATTTGTTAGATTTTGAATGTACTCAAATTATTATTATTTCGATTAATGTGTCAGCTAACCTACTTATTTTAGTTATTTTGGCTGCTCTGATAAAAAGCATCATCTACCACTTATCCTGTACACATCATGAATGGCACTATTAATGTGTCCTCTAGTACAGGTTTAAAATAACAACAGCAGAGACCGTTTCCAAGTGCTCATTGTGTTAGACATCTGGTTGCTTCAATCTGGGGATCAGCAGCATTTTAGTTCAGAAGCAATTGATGAAGTACCTGTTTTTAATCCATACAATAGACATTAAATATTTTTTGTTGTTGTTATAAAAATAAACAAGTATTGTAACCTTACTTGATATTATTCACACAATAAAACATAATGAAAAAAGAATAATTTTGAAATGGCAAGCACTTGGTACAAAAAACAATTCCAGGCAGACTCTTCAACTAAGAGTACTTTATAAGTACTTTAAAGGGGACGTCCCATCGTAACAAAATGTTTCTCCATAAGCAGAGAACACAGTGCTGTATACAGTAATCTCGGTTAACACTGACAAAATATCTGATTTTATCTCATTTCTCTCAAACTTCTTTTATGTACAGTCCTGGAGACTGCCATTGTTGTCATGTGATATTTTAGGTGACTTCCCCTACTCAAAATTATTTGACAATGCCAATGAAGTTTGTTCCTCCATCGACTAATTAGTGAAAATGTCTGGCTGAGTGAGCCATTCCTTTGTTTACCACAGGCAGTATGATACAGTGTTTGTCTAGTAGTTTGGGCTAAGATAAAAGTGCTAGAACACATACAAAATGGATAATATGCAGCTGCTTGCAAACATTATGTTGTGCAAAAACTACAGCATTTAGAAAAAACTATTATATACCCTTTAATGGTCTAGCAAAAGCAAAGCAGGAGCAGTGTGGAAGACTCCCCTTTTTTATATATTTTTATACAGATTTACACAATTTTAAGTGCGGGGCAGAACAATAATAATAACCATATTTAAAAAGGCACAAACTTGTAATGCCATCGCATAACCTGTTTTTTTTCCCCATTCTTGGAGTGAATATCGAGTGCATTTATAGTGTGAATCATTCTGAAATGCAGTTGGTTAACAACGTGTGGTTCTTGAATTAGGCACAACAACAGGTCTGCAGAGCTTTTCAAATATGAATCTGCTGAACCATCAGCTATGCTGTTCTGCACAATGGCTGTTTACATAGGAATTGTTATCCCTGTCTCTGATGTTTAAAGTCCCCTTTTTAAAGGCATCCTTCACTGTAAAAAAATAGTCATACGTTGACAAAAAAGGAAGAATAGGAAGTACCTTGAAATATAGTGTCTTGTTATTATTGATTTACGGTATATAGCACAATCATTTCACAGCACTGGACAATGAATAAACAGAGTATAACAAGTAGTGCATCACAAGATGATCTTACAATCACAGAGAGTCAGCAAAGTCATACCATTAAAACTAACAGTAACCTTTTCTAAAAATATCATATGAAATTTACAGTTTGAATTAGATGTGGTTTACCATAGTTTTTTTTTCCCCGCAAGACATCATTAGGCAGCCAAAAAAAAAGCAGGAAAAAAAGAACTACATTGTACAGCGCTATGGAATTTGATGGCGCTATATAAAACAATAAATAATAATAATAATACTTACTAACCATAAACGGCTTGTGTTGTTTTTAATCATTACTGGTCATATTATATGTGAATAATCAACTGTGGACGAAAATTCGAAAAATGGAAATAGACCTGCAAAACGCAATTTTTCCCCATAATGAAAACAATCATTCATTTCTCTCCATCCCTTTTTTTCATTATGTATTTGTTGAAATTGCATTAACCGTTTATATGGCCGCAATCTGCTTAGAAGGCTATTTCAACATCAATTTCCCAAACTGAATCAAGTGTAAATAACCTTTTTTATTTAGCATACCTTTAACTAGGCCGGGTACCACCTGTGCCTATTTATTACATAACAAGCTGGTTTTGAGCTTTGCCATAACTTGTGCTTTATTAAATTACCTTTTCCAGCTGTGTCAGCTTGCCAGCTTCCTCCCAGGGCATCTTTTCTTAACTATACATTCCCATGGGTATATTTAGTGACAAGCCGCAGCTCATAAGCTTAATTCCATTTATATATCATTTATAGAGCAAAGCCACAAAAGATTTGGCTTTTGTTCAACACAGTGTAAAGAAATCAATTGTTTGCTGACTGCTTGAAACGTGAGTTATGTGAACAGATAATTCCTCAGAGTTTAATAACATTTTGGTACTGTAGTTGCACGTCGCAGAGGTGCGCTGAGGCTTCAGAATTTGAACATTGAAAGACAAGTGAAATTTAATTTCCATTCCATCTTACCGTGAATTTAAATCACAGTGATGATTCGAACTAGGTTTAGCTAATACGAGCGATTACATTTCAAGAATATCAAAAATATGTAAATATCTTTGGGATTTTTAGTTATTTTGCTCCATTCTGTTGCAGATTGGGGTGTTCTCATCTGTGCATTTTCTGGCTACTGACATTTGAGTAATTTGATTTTTGTTTAGCACAACCCTGTACTTAAATACAAAGGATAGCAGGAGAGATACAATAAGAGGCAGGCATTCAGTTGGGAGGGAGCTACATTCAATTGATATAAAGGGCCCTTCTCTGTAGAGTCTTAACTTGAATGCATAACTACCAGTTTTACTTTGAATGTGTTGGAGGTAGAGGAACACTTGGTAGTAAGGAATTTCAGAGGGTATTAATATTAATAATTTCAATGTCAATCATGACAATTTTCCTTTCTTTTTTTCTGTCAGTTTCTGTAAAATGCAGATATTTTTCTGATTACCTGATTTTTCTAAAATCATATTGTCAGTGGCCTGTACATCACTGTTGAAAAGGGATCGGTTGGATCTAATCGTCAAGTACATATTCACATACTCTTTTAAATAGTACCCAAATCCCATGTTCAACCTACCTGAGTCATTTTTGTACCTTCTGGTCATATTCCTCTTGGAATTTTGAGGTCTTCTTTGTTAAATGTTGCCGTATTTTATCTGGTTAATACTTTGGGGAGGGATCCAGAGATGACATTATCTTTTTTTTCAATAATAAATACGATACACACATTTAAATTCTATTAGTCCTAATTAATTTTTAACTAAACACATTTAAACCACATTTTTGTATGTTATTATTTATGTATTTATTTATTTATTTAAAAGCACTAGTGATTGTGTAGTGTATATATATTGTCCTATCTCTGGCTACATTTGAAAGTGACAAGTCACTTGTTGACAGGAATATTCTTGGTCCATGACATTGATTATGACAGCCGAGGTGTCACTTAAGACTCATGTTGACATTCTTTACAGCCTGGGTGGTCCGTAGTAAAATATATATAGTTACACTAGTGTTATAAAGCAGATGGCAAATACATTCTCAGACAGGGTAATGACCTAGGAAATTACCCAAGTAGTAGTATGTAACATTTGAAAATATCTATAACATTAAGAAAAAATACATATTTTCATTTAATTTACTTTTTATTAACTTTTCATAGCAGCATCTCTTTTAATGTAATTTAATCCCAATATAACACAGTAGAAAAAACAACTTAAAAACATAGAAAAATGTTCCTCTTGGCGTTACCTTTCTTGCTATGCAAGTTTTGATCCCAAAAAGGTCATGACACCAATAACAAATTCATCACAATTCCAATACCTAGTAGAAATCATAATCAATTCCAATGCATACAATAAATCAATAGGTAACATGCAGAAACTTGATTGTAAAGTAAATAAGTAAACATGCCTATAGCACAAACCACGAGGTACCATTGGGTCGAGATGCTAAAAGTCTATACACGCAAGATCTCACCTCAACTATTCAGAGTCAATGGCAAGGGTGAAATAAGATCTCTTTGATAGCACCTACCTACTTTCTATGTATATTAATCCCTTAATGACAAAGTGCATTGTTTTCAATGGGTTTAGGGACCGCCCATTGTCCTTAAGGGGTTAAACATTGTGTGCCTTCCTGTATCCTATATAGAATCAAGGAATTTAATGGCAGATAACCATTCGAGCCATTTCACCCATTGTACAGCACTATGAAATATGATGGCGCTATAAAAAAACAACAGTCCTTGACATGGCCCCATAGTGAGGATAGCTTTATGACTATTCCATGCCTGTTTAAATACCCTCAATATATTAGCCTCCACCACTTCTGCTGCAAAACTGTTCCAATTATCTGATTATAAGACAACCCCCCAAAATCTGAAAAAAAAAGAAAAAGCCTGAATATAAGATAACCCTATAGGAAAAAAGTTTTACCAGTAAATGTTAATTCATGTAGCCTATGTGAACATTTTTTTTTATAAAAGCTATCATTGAGAAAAATATTTTGTTTTTCTTTCCTTTTTTTTTTTAAACCTGCCCGCCCAGTTTATGCACATCTGCCCCTCTGGCTTGCACTCTGCCCCAGAAAAGCCTTAATCACCCCCTATATGCCACTGTGCCCCCATTTATATGCCCTTTTAACCCTCTTAATATTGCCATCTTGCCCATATAGGGACGCGTATAAGGCATTCAAGGAGGCAGAGTGGCGTATAGAGGCGTTAAAAGGCATATTCTGGATGCAGAATGAGTACGTGGCGTATAGAGGGTTAAACCAAGGCATTTCTGGAGGCAGCAAGTCAGCCATTAAGGGTTAAAAGGCATTTCACAGAGCATCTGCCTCAGAAAATTGCCTTATGCCCCCCATTTAACTCTCCCCCTCCCTCCTCCAAACTTATCAGAGCTTCTGAGTCCCCGATGCATAGTCCGGGCAGCGTGTAGAGCTCTACACAATTCGCTTAGACAACTTCCTCTGCAGCCGGAGGAGGTGTGATTAGCAGTGGGTGTTGTCTGCGGCGGGGGTTGTCTGCGTCCATCACGCAGACCTTCCCCGGCTGTCAGAGATCACGGGGAACTCTGATCTCTGACAGCGGGGGAAGGTCTGCGCGATGGACGCAGACAACCCCCGCTGCTAATCGCACCGCCTCCCGGCTGCAGCGGAAGTTGTCTAAGCGGGGGATCTGGATCTTAGTCTCATAGTCAGACCTAATCGAGGTCTGATTATAAGACGACCCCGATTATAAGACGAGGGGTATTTTTCAGAGCATTTGCTCTGGAAAAACACCTCGTCTTATAATCGAGCAAATACGGTAGAACTTCCTTACATTACCCCAAAGCCTATGACTCTAGTTTTAAATTATGACCTCTTGGTCCAAGATTGCTCCGCCTTTGAAATAGGCTTGCATTCTGTTAAATCCATTTAAGTACCTAAATGTTTATATTGCATCCTCCACTCTCTTTTTTCCTCCAATCTATATATATATATATATATATATATATATTAAGATCCTTTAATCTTTCCTGATCATTTCTGTACTTCAAACCACTTACCATTTTTGTAGCACTCCTCTGAACTCTTTCCAATGTGTCCTTCTGGAGATGGGGTCTCCAGAACTGAATGCAATACTCTGGGTGAGGCCTGACCAGAGATCTGTAAAGTGGCTGAACCACCTTTTCTGTTCATAATAGTGTATAGTAATCTTGATCCCAAGACCACAGCCGAACTCCAAAGACATGGAATCTGAGCTAATTTTCACAGTGCAATGTAAAGCAAATTAATCTTTAGACATGACATTATTTACCCGCAGTGTGTTAAAAAAAGGTCCATCTCAGCAAAGGTGTAGTCATGACTTATTTAAGAAGAGGAGCAAGTTATGTGTGTAAAATCTTCATGTGTGTTGGAGGAGGAAAAATAATTGTGCATATTGGAATAAAATGACAAAATAATTATTGGTGTTAATGGTATTCAAAAGGTTAGATATATTATTGTAGCAAATATGTTTATTGTACACTTATATAATAAAATACATAATACATTTTATGTGGTCTTCATTTGTATCAAGAAAGTGTAATAAAATACCATTCTTTAAGTGTGGCAAATTCTGAGCATCTAATAATTCATGAATGCTCTATATGCAATGCGCATTTATGCACATGTAAATATATATTTTTATTAAATTGTGACATATTGTGTTTTACTTACACGGAAGTGCTGAAACATTTATAGCTTCAGTCTGATTGTACTGAATTGTTTTATTGCTGGGCTTGTGAATTTTAAGCAATTATGTATTGAAATATCGAAGGCAGCATGTTTAGTTGAAGATTATTAGAAAAATGTGTATGCCTTGGAATAGGAAAATAGTACATAATACTGTACATAGGTCCCGTGTTGTAAACTTTTGTTTATTTCTTTTATATACATAAAACCCACTCATTTCCTCACTTGAAAGTGGAGTGGGCCTAGGAGTGAAGACCTGGGAACTGTCAGTTCAAATGAGTAGGAATAGGCTGTGTGCCCCTTTATTTCCTTTACTCGGTGACCACAACCTCTATGATCATGTATGTTATTTTATTAAAAAGATTAGACGGTAAATGTGTGTTCCATTAAGAAGACAACAGAAAGTATAAAAATCATTCTTAAGCTTTATGTTCTTAATTAGCTGCTTTTTGCGAAATGTGGCTGAAAAATCAACTTTACTAGCATGATCTGGATTATGTTAAAGTTGTTGAAAATGAGTCTGACAAGAACGACGTTGTTATGTGAAATATTGTGAAGTGCCTGAAGACAAAAGACAGCAATTAGTCATTCGTTACCACACGTGTAATGTCAGAATCCTCTTAAAAGTCTAGATGTCTGTGGTATATCTAATAATTGCTCTTTTGAATCGATGCATTTGAGTCTCTGGCTTTAATTAAGAGTATTATTCAAGATTATATAAGGAAAAAATACATACATCTGTTTTTGCAATACCCTAATTTATAGACAAATATATTACTTCAATATGTTTGTAAAAACATCATAGTAAATTGTATTTTAATGGATATATTTTCAATTACTGCAGGTGAAGTCTGTACATGAATTGAATATGTTAATGAATATATTAATGAATATATATGACATTTTCATTACCCTGATATACAGCCCAGTTTTATTTTTTTATGCATGTATTTGTGTCACAAAATACAGTGACAGTGGGATTTCCAAATGGCATATAATCAATAGGCATTGCATTGAATCGTCTTCTATATTGTTGTGTTTATGACTGATTAAGCGGAATGATGCATCTTTTTGGATCCATAATCACTGGCGCCAAATCTATAGATACCTTGATGCATAATCAGAGCGACATTGATGGAAAGCCATTGAGTGTTGTATTTTTAGTAGTATTATTTTTCTCATTACTTATAAAAACAGAGTTTCTCTGGGGTCTCTTCCATCACATGATATGCTCTTCCCTCCTTCGTCAGAAGGGAAGAAAATGCTCTTTGAATGGCAACTGCTTTGATTTTGTCCTTGTAATCGTAAGTGTACATGTCTATGAGATTTTGATGGTTAAGCATAGGGGAGCCACAGCTATAGTTCATGATATAGGGGTGAACAAAATATTGTTTTGTAAGTTAAAATGCATACAACAAAAAGTTAAAAAAAAGCAATATTATAGTTATCAATTTGTGATTTTAATTCAATTCATGGAAGTGGAATTTGCATTACAATTCGGGATGATTGCCCTGTTTAATTAATCCGTTTTAGTTAACTGAGTTGTGGCCTCACATATTACCCTTGTAACCCTCAGATTTATTACCTAAAAACCATGACAGTGTATCAAACAAGTGTCACATTACATAAATATTTATACATATACTTAATCATGTGCATATATACACACTGAAATTGGAAGATAAGATTGCTGAAATTGGAAATGTCTAAGATTTCCACTTAAGCATGGACCTTTTTTGTCTTTTTTATACAATCCAGTTGTTAGTCAAGGGGATTATTAGTTAATACTTGTCCCCATGTCCTCTTAACATTCCACTGTTCTTTACTAAGAAGATTTACATTCCAGTATGCTGTTACTAAATATTTTTCTTTTTTTGGAACTTGTAAGGTTTACAATACACTATGTATTTTTGACATGTTTGACAAAGTACGGTAATCTTCAATGAAAAAGGAAAATGCTTTGTATGTAAATCATGAATCCATTACAGTGACTTTTGATTTTGTTACAAAATAGTATTTGAAATAATAAACCTCTACTTATGGAACTTTCAATCATTTACATTGTAATTATTAAAACAGGAGAGTTTTATCATTCTAACAAGTTAGTGGAGGAACATATAGATTTTCATGAGGCTAATTCATCAAAGATCAACCTCATTATAGATGCAGGCTCACAACATCTACTTTGATTTCATTATGACAATAATAAAATTGTACATTTGAAAAGTCATAAATGGTCATAAAGTGCATTCAATTGTATACTGTAATTTAAAGAGTAATACGTCGTAAAATCAACAGTGATTTAAGCATATATAAATAAAAATTTATTATGTTATGGCAGGGCTTGACAAATTTGTTGTGAATCTAGGCGCCAGCTAAAAAAGTTAGGAGCCAGGATTTTTTTTAAACTAACAGTCAGGAGTGATCTGATCATTATCAGCCTACTTACTAAGCTCAGAGCATTTGACCTGGAAGCACCCTGGACTCGGCTCAGTGCTGTTTTTTGTTGTTTTTTTAAATCATTTTTCTGATAAATTATTTTTTTAACCCTTTCAACGCTGGTGTTCCATTGGAGCACAGCATTGACTGATATTTAGTCTGCCTGGGCTTCCAGGTAGACCACAGTAGCAGAGCCCCGTACAAAACGAGTATTACCCCTTTTGAAGGGGTTAATGCTGCACTGTCGCTCTCATTGAGCGATCAGGCAGCAGGGGGATGTTGTGTCAGGTCCCCCCCCAATCAACACACAACCCCCTTCCCTGAAGCTGTCTGCGGCAGCTGAAAACGCAATTGCCGGTTTGCCGGTAATCACGTTTTCAGCCTACAGAATCACTCCATGGGAGTGATCAAAGGCTCGGGCTCAGACACCTGGGCAGACAGCAGCAGCGCCCCCGTGATCACCACGATTGTGGCGGATGTTAAAGGCTGACAAACACCTAGGCGCCAAGACAAATTTCTCAGTCGCCATGGGATTTGTTGAGCCCTGTGTTGTGGTGAAAAATGTATCTAAGTGGAATATTTAGTGTTTTTTAGTGTTGTGCATGTTAATTGTGATTATTTGATGTTAACAATAGAGAATCTAAATGTCAGCTCTTAACCCCTTCAATCCCCTATAGACGTACCGAGACGTCCAAAAAACGCCCACTAAGAAACCCCTATGGACGTCCCGGTACATCCAGCACTTCGTGCAGTGTCAGGGACACATCGTTTGACAGCCTGGACTCCCCCTGGCAGCAGAAGCCAGCAATGGTTAGTTATTTAAAAAATAATATTAAATAAATCATTAAAATAATATAAATAATACAAGAAAAAATTATAAATGTGAGCTGTGATGTCATTGTGACATCACTGGCAATGTTCAGGAGGTCCCTAGGAGGACTTCTAACCTTTTCTGTGTAAAAAAAAAATATAAAAATACAAAAAAATGTAAAAAAAAAATAAAATAAAAAGATTTAAAAAAAAATATAAAAAAAGATAATAAAAAATTTCTTAAAAAAACCTACTTCCCATTGCCCTAGCATAAACATCTAGCAATCATAACCCTCCAGCCCCCGTTCACAACCCCAAACCCGTTAAGCCATAGGCCATAAAAATTGTACAAAATTACACCTTTTGTACAGCTCCCTGGTGCTGGGGAAAGTATGGAAATCTATATAAATTAGGTATTTCTGAAATCAGGTCACCTGAATTGATAAGCTTGGAGGGACTTTCCATAACTTTACCTAATTTGTTGAGGATTCAGATTGAAAATGTAAAAAATAGTTTATTTTTCTAATCTTCGCTAGTTTTTACTAAATTTCTCATTCTAAATTTTCAGCTAACCATCCTACTATGGTATCAAACGAAAGCTCTATCTCTCCTTGAAAAAACAATATATAGTTTCCATGGGTACACTATTCATAGGAAAGGAGAATAATCGCTAAACCGACATACCGCAAAAATGGCAAAATTGCTCTGGGCTTTGAGGTACCAAAAACCCCTGTGATTGAAGGGGTTAAGTATCACCAAAACAGTGTAGGTTTTCATCTCTGAAATGTACTGTATGGACTTGTGGGGTATGCAACATTAGTGATTGATGTCTTAATCTGAGAAGCGTGTGGTCTGTGTGACATAGTTGAGCTAGACACATAGAATTTGACGGTATTTAAAAAAGAAAAAAACATTTAGTCTGGGTATTTTTAAAGTACTGCATTTCTTAATCGGTACTTGGTCTCATCTTATATCCAGGATAGCCATATGCCTATCCCATGCATGTTTAAATTCACTGACTATATCAAACTTTCCTGCCTCCACGGTGAAGGTGTTCCTCTTGTCTAGATCTGGTTGAGTGCCTTTTAGGTGAGACTTGCTGTTCCAACAGAAATCTTGTAGCACTGGCACCACTGCAGGGGATTCTGGGTAGGCATGTGTAAATAAGGTTAACAATGAACAAATTTTTTGCCTCTATATATACATGGACAAGAAAATGTATGCTGTATTATGCAGCCTTTAAACAGAGCTCCGGACGTAGGTGCAAAAGCCTGATTACCCCACATGGACAGCTGTTTCTCCTTATAGTGTCGATATTGCATGGTTCCTTTAGAAACTGATTTTTGGATACGATGCTGCAGAGTAACACACTTTTGACACACTAGTGCAGACTTTTTTAGCAGTAGTAATGCAGAATGCTTTTGTAGTTTGGGCAATGTTATGCTTGAGGCAAAATGTTAGCTGGCCCTAAAAAGCAATGCGTGGAATTTATGGAAACCATGGAAAATACATACTGGTGGCCTACAGTGAAATCAATTAGTTAAAGTGGTCACTTGGTAACCTTAAAGTATTTTTAAGATGCTAGGGGAGAAAAATATGAAATTACAAAACACTAGCAAATTGTAGCATTCTCTCTGGAAAAGGGATGTTAGATACCAGTGACTTCCTTACATATGGTAAGCTTTTAGAATATAGAGGGAATAGATTCGGAGGCACTAGCTGTAATAAAAAGTGCTCACAGCTGTCAAAATAGCCAACAAAATACTATTATGCAGTGGGAAAGAAACAATTACTATGTCAAATGAGTTTCAAATAATGGCTCCCTTGTTAAGGTAATTTGGTCCCGTTGTGCTCTATGCTCTAAAACACTAGGTTTAGAGTTGATTCGGTACAACTTCATTAGAAGCACTAATTTCTGGAGCTGAGGTTTGCAACTGGATGTGTATTTTATTTACTTTCAGTCTACTGGATGTAAAATATACTTTGTAGTTGTAAAGTGTTCTCGGTTATCTTTCTTTTTTTCTGGTTTGTGTTCTTTATTACCATTCTCCCTGTAGATCTATTTAATGTTTTGGGATAGTTGTAGTTTCAGTTATATGATTTGATTGCTGTGCCAATTCCTAAAAACTTGATATTTTTTTAGTATTATATAAATTCAATAATCTCTATCTAATTCTTTTGGAGTCCCTTAAAAAAATGTTGTTTTAGTTTCCACATAGGTGGATTCTTCAGTTAATGGTTTGGTGGTACCATTTTGTTGTTGTTGGCTTAGATTCAGTATAGCTATATGTTTAATTCCCATACTGTTTTGGCCTCTACCAAGTATCCTGGGAGGCCATCCTCTCAGTAAAGTAAAACTTTCTTACATTTCCTCTAAGGCTCCTCCGACCCTTGAATTTTAGATTCTGACCTTTTGTTTTTACATTTTTTTCTGCCAGCGCAACTCCAAAAGTGTATTTTCTTTTTTTTTTTTTTTTTTTAACATTCTGTAGTAGATTTACTTTGATGTTTATGCTTTTTATGCCATACATAGTACTTCATGTTCTTCTTGAACAATTTGACCTTAGTTTCATCAGTCCCCAGAACATTTTAGCGTTGAGGGGTGTCAAGGTGCTCTTTGGCAAACATAGGTGAACAGCGATGTTAAATTGCAGAGCAGTGACTTCCTCCATCGCATCCTTTCATGGACTCCATGCCTGTTCAATGGTTTGCATAGGGTAGGTTCTTAAAAACAGAGATGTTAACCATTTCCACTGATTCATTCAAGCCTTTAGCTGTTACTCTAGGGTTCTTTTTTTATCACATTGAACGCTCTGCATTGTGCTCTTGGAGTCATCTTGGCCGGGTGCCACAGTACTAAAGCATCTCCTTTTATAAACAATTTGTGTAATTGTGGACTGATGAATATGTAAACTATTTGAAATTACTTTAAAATCCTTTTCAGCTTTATGCAAATCAACAATTCTTGATTATAAGTCTGCTAAGTTTTTTTTTTTAATATAGTAAACTCAAAATGTTTGAGAGTTTTTTAATGTCAAAGTAGCTCTAAAACACACCTTTAATTCATTGATTTGACTCCAGGTTTGCTAGCCCTGGTCTCCAATTAGCTTTTGTTACTGTGATAAAGTGATAGGGGTTCGCATATTCTTTAAATGATGTATTCAACATGAAAAAGAACAATACAATAATTTGTGTGTTTTTAGTTAAAACAGAGTGTGTTTGTTCATTATTGTAACTTAGATGAAGATAATCTCATATTTGAAGAGAAATTTATACATAAATGCTGGTAACTAAAGGGTTAATTAACGTTTTTCTTGGAATTCTATATATGTGGCTATTCTTCACATATTTTTTCCTGCTTTCAATAAATAAAACATTTTATCCTACTAACTTACCCTCCAAAAGTTACTAAGGAACAGATAGGAAGCTGTAGGAAGTTCAGATCAGTTCAGAATGTGAGTTGCTATTTTGGTTACTGCTGTTAACTTTATTTTTAGAAAGACCAAGGACAATGATATAATTTAGTTTCCACAAAGTGACATATAATAAAATGCTTGTTCTGAAACATCTGTGTATCAGAAATATCACAATTTTAAACAGAAATATAAGACATACAATAATTATTGAAAAAGTATAAACAAAAGTATATTCATATGATATCATTTCTGTATTAATTGTTCTCCAAATACTTTTTCACAATAGGTATTTTTAAATGTATATCTCTATATGGAGCACATATCATTCTTAAATATAGTTAAATATATTCAGTATAATATCACATTACCCTGACCCTGGTGAGCCCCACCTCTGTGAGCAATTTATTAAAGAGGTACTCGGGTACAGTGCACCCACTACATCTGGATCAGTACACACCTGGACACTGTGACCCCGTTCATTCAGACGCCCCTGTTCCTGATGTCATGATAAATGAATGCTCTATTTTTGCATGAGACTAGAGTGCCTATTCATTTGTACAAACCTATTTTGCTATATATATTTACATACACTATATGGACAAAAGTATTGGGACACCTGACCATTCCACCAACATTGCATTCTAAATTCATAGACATTAATATGTAGTTGGTCCCCTTTGGAGCTATAACAGCTTCCACTCTTTTGGGATGGCTTTCCACAAGACTTTAGAGTGTTTTTGTATGGGAATTTGATCCAGCAGAGCATTTGTGAGACCAGGCACTGATGTTGAATGAGAAAGTCTGGCTAAAAATCACCATTCAAGTTAATCCTAAAGGTGTTTGATGAGGTTGAGGTCAGGGCTCTGTGCGGGCCAGTGAAGTTCTTCCACATCAAACTCATCCATCCATGCCTTTATGAACCTTGCTTTGTGCACTGGGGTAGAGTCTGTTCTATTCTGTTCTATGCCAGCACAGTAGGCTTTAACTCTTTGAGTTCCTGGTGTATGTGCACTTTTTCATCTTGGGACCAGTTTTCATAGTTTTGCTATAGTTAGCTTTAGGCAATAACCATATAAACAGTTTACAGTTTTTCTAAGAAGATCTAAACAGTACCACGTTTTCTTTTTTTGAGAATTCTTTGTTTCATTGATTTCTAAAACATGCAGTTACTATGTACCGTATTATTATTTTTTTAAGTAACAGAAATAGAGGTCTAAAAGAATGAAATAAAAAGAAGTCAAATATAAAAATCTAAGGCACGTCTACCCAGTGTATAAACTGAATAACTGTCATTCATTTTTTTTTTCTTGGAGCAACATTTGAGACTGTTAACTGTTAACTGTTGTGCGAGATAAAGTTGAAGTTGGAATTTTATATCGAGAGCAACACTACCTTTGCTATTATCACCTAGTATGTGTTGAATGAATCTCTGGAACTGACAATGTTGAAGTGATGTGTTGGCAGCATTATTATGTAGATATATGAGGGGTAAGCAGTATTTTTGTTTGCTTTCCTGTTTTATCAGTCCGGTTAAAAACATTTTTTTCAAAGCACTGGCATATGAAACAGTAGTTATTCCAATGGAAGGTTGCATATATATATATATATTTCTAATAAGTATTATACATGTTCACAATAACAGCTTAAAAGTAATTAAGTTTAAGTCATTATGTGACTCTGAAGGACCAGCTGCCCCTTACATAGTACAAAATGTGGCAGTTGCGCTGATCTTTTGCCCAGAAGTGTACTGCACCTCAACTTGTGTTGGCAAATGCCACAAAAATATTTTTTCAGTGTTTTCTCAGTGGCTGGTACTGCCAACTGTATAATCAAGACTCAGTCACCACTAGAAAAAGCAGGAAAGAATTTTTCTTGTGATGTTTGCTGACACCGGTGGAATGAGAGACCACCTGGTCTCCCTGTAATCACACCCCCTAAGGACAGTTCTGTATAGCTGAACATGTTATTATTATAACGCATATGATTTATTATAGACAGAAGGGCAGTAGACCACGCTCTTTTGGAGAAGACAAACTGAAGGCTTAGAACCACACAGTTGAGATAGTTTTTTAAAAAAAATATTTTAATTGATGAACCTTATTGGACCCAGTATAGACAACATAAGCAAAATAACCATATACCCAGGAAGCATAGTCTTACAAGTGGTTAAAATTAGGGTTGATGCTTACGTGATGTCAGGAAAGGTTAGAGGTGATTGTCACACTTAATTGTAACAGCAGCACAACTGTTTCCCATTTTTTTTAACTAGCTCTGTGACTAGTAAGTTGCAGTTTTTGACTGCTAGAGGCTACAGCTAGAGGAATCTGAACAAGGTTGACCTTCATGGGCATCTTAAAATTGTGAAGCAAAGATGTTTAGTTTTTTTTTCTTTCTAATCTTTAATTTTACACAGGTGAGGTGTATTGCAGATATCCATGTTTGAGCTTCAATTAAAAAGCTATGACTTAGAATGTGCATTTAGCTTAAATAACATACTGTAAGCTTCATTGAACCTTTGCTGTCATATAGATTCTCTTAGAACATGAAGTAGGAGTACTGATACTGATTTTAATCTGCACATTTATTCCTTATGGCTCCCCGTAGGCTTTATTGTAAAGAAAACAAAACAATTACTAGAAAAAATCTCATCATTTAGTCACACAATTTGTTAGGGATGTAGTTATAGATATGACCTTAGAGTAGGGCATTAATGATTATATTGAATTACTTCGTGACCTATACATTTAGAATAAGAATTATGTAGTTTATTTATACATTTCACACACATGTTTCTGTTTCTATAAACATTATTGTGACTTTTAGGGTTGTAGAATAGTGCAACATTTGTTAGTATTTGTTAGTATTTTGAGCTCCTAGAAATAATAGCAAGAGGGGAGGATAGACTAGCACAGTGATTTTGGGCCTGAAGAAGGATAGCTGTGATGTTTGAAAACCGAGAAGTTTTAAGTTAGGCAATACATGATTCTTCTCTTAACAAGCCAGGGCATATATACAGAAATGTTTTTACCTTCTACACTGTCCTAGTCCATGTCTTCTTTTGCATTAAAAGGCTCACCGCGCCTTTAAGACAAGATATGATATTGTATCTTGGTGCATTGCACCTAAAAGATCCACCGCACATTTTAATGCAGCCTATGGAGACTGGAGATGCTGACACGGCATATCCTCCTTAGGGTAAATGGGCCGGCTACTGTAACCCTCCCATCGAGCAGCAGGACACTTGGAGGGCAGGGGAACTGTTGCCTTAATTGACCTGATGCTATAGGGCTGGTCATAATCTGCCTAGGCCAGAATACATCACTGCATATACTGTGTTTATATATTTATATATATCAGAATTTTAGAACTTTACATAACCCATAGATGTCATGTTAGTAAGTTATACTGTAATGAGAGGGAGGTACAGTATATGGCCAAAAGTATGTGGATATCTCTAAAATATATGTTTTGTGAAATAATTGCTAAAGGCATTCCCCCTATCCAATAACTAAACCAGTGCTTATATTTCTCTTTTAACTGTTTTTGGAGGGTTATCTCACAAATTAACCTAAAAAATCCAAGCTGTAAATATCTCTTGCTAATAGTGTTGGGTATTCTGTAGGCAGTGTGGATATGTTTAACCTCAGGCCTATAAATTCCTCTCTCTTTCATCAGCATTATTGAGTTATATTTATTTAGGCACACTGTATCATAACATAACAATAGCCTGTCAGTTTCAATAGAACTGATAATGATTCTGAGCTATTGATTTACAGCCATTGGTTACTGCAGATTTAAGTTTTATATATATATATATATAGTCAAACCATGTGGACATGTATTAAAGGTAGACT
>VKOC01024846.1:0-30457 GCA_009364415.1 Spea multiplicata | reverse complement strand
TTTTGTTTTTGGAAATCAGCCCCGGGTGAGTTGGGCATGAATTCCAAAGGCTGCTGAAAATTCGAGCTCTGGCTAGACCTCTGGCGATCAAAACTGCGCGTAATTCTTAATTGTCTTTCTTCTAGAATAATAAGATACAGTTTGCAACATTTGTTTCCATCAGTAGACCAAACGAACACCCAAATCACATACGTCGTTAATCCCTTTCCTGTTCTAAATCGCCTGCAATAAAGAATGCTATTTTTAGCCGCCTCGTTACACGTGGAGCTCCCTTCGGGGGTTTGAACGCTTCTCGTGCCGACCTTTAGCGGCCGTTTGATGGCGACCTCGTTACTCGGGGGGTCGCGTAGCGGTGTTAATAACACAGATCACGGGGCTGTTTTGAAGATGGGATGATGAAATATGGCAACTCCGCGGGGCTTTGTGGGATTTCCATGTGCCGGTCCTTAACCAAAAAAAACGTGACCGGGTGGGCGAAGCAAGCGCTGAACTTTCTCCTATAAAACACAGCATGGAGTTTGCGGAACTATTTCTATCATCAGCTCGCTGTTGGGGGCCACGCTGGATGTGATCAATACCGTTGCAGCGATTCAGCTGATAATCCATAAATATTAAAGCCTCGAGTGCATGATTAAAAAAACAAAGCATTAAATATGTAACAGAAATAGCCCTTCATCTTAAGATGACACGTGGTCGGCGGCTTAACACGCACATGTATGTGAGATGTTAACCCACGTTTCTCTGGTTTTAGTAACGCCAAACCGTGAATGGCATGTTCGGTTAATTAAGACGAACAAATGCCAATCTTTTTGTCCCCTGCTATTTTCTTAAACCACTTTTAAGGCTATATTTGAAAAGTATCTTGGTTTTTACAATTGAATTCCATAAAAAATATTTCAGACAATTATAATACAGTTTTTTTATTATTTGTAATTTTATTATTTCTTTTTTTCATTATTATATTTATTTATAAAAAAAAAAAAAAAAATTTATTATTTATTTAAAAAATACCCTTAAATATTTATCATTGATTATCGAATTGGAGAAAAATGACACATTTAAGTACATTTGTAACGATCCCGCCACGCGGTATCCTGATGAAAAAAGGTCAGAATGTTAGCAACACGGAAAATTAAATCAGCTCGTTCTGCCGTCAAAAGTTTAAAAAGTCGCAAAATGTGAATATTGTGTTGCTTTCATAAAAGACATAAAATTGCAAGTAATTCATTTCCACGTTGAATTAAGGGAGCTGAAAGCATTTGCTCTTCTGCGGGTAATGATGCAAAGTGTTTAGAATAAGTACGGAGAAAGACAATGCTGTCTGGTGTTACATTGTAGCGAAACGCGTCTACGGATCCACATAACACTTTTAATGTCATGAACAAAAGGCTCTGGATGTGAATTCAGTGACTGTGATTGTTCCGCAGAGTCGTCTGATTATACGGTAGAAATCTAGAAATCTAGAGCGTTAATACGCGAGCGGCATGTATGAGCCAAGCTCCATACTCTGCAATTTTCTCCCCCGTTGACGGGAAAACGCACAGCAGTTGGGCCCGGCCTCGCAAAGCTGCTTCATGATGTTGCTTTCACCTCCTTCCCCCCCCAAAAAAAACCACTTTAAATGAAAGAATGACGTCAAAATAGCTAATTATCTCCATAATACGTCAGTCTAAATCCCCAAACGTATTTCGAGCGTCTGAGCCCCTGAACAGTCTTGGAATTACCCAACAATTACAGAACAGACCTGTAGTTAAAAGACTGCAAATGAACGGCTCTCTACATTTAACTAACATTTAAGTTGCATTGAGGGGGATAAATTGTGATTTATTTTGAGGGTTGTTAACGGGGATCGACGTAGAAGGATTTGGCCAACAAGAGACGTTCTGGGGCTATTTCCCCTGCGCTCTTCGAACTTTAAGATTTTGGGTCACTAACTTTTTTGGAATTCCGCATAGAGATGTCTAAAGTAATGGGACATTACCGGCTTTCCCAGCGGGTTCTTCCCTGGGTTTCTCCTGTGAAGAAGGATAACTTGGACCATATGTATTATGCCTCTCGGCTCTTGAGAAAAAAAAATGCTTTTGGCCATTAAATTATTGGGCGATTTCATTGCCAAAACTTCAGTATTCTATTTCAGGACTGGTCCAAAAATGTATATTATTATTGTATTATAATTATAATAATAATTATTATTATATATTTATATTATTATTATTATATTATAAGTTTAATCAGGAGCATTTACTAGAGGGTCCTAAAATAAACTTTTTTCATGTGTATATAAGGAGGAAAAATAGTTAAAATTTAGATTTTCTCTTCAACCTCACGTTCCTCTCTAAAAAAGTTTAATGGATGCCCATTTCGTAAAAAAATACATTCGCAGATGCACTTTCTTCCCTGTAATCTAGAATTTTCAGTTGGAATGTTACAAGTTTTGGCCGAAATGATACTGATGATCCAGACCGCCTATTCCCAAAAAGTATTGAGCTGCTTGGCAAAATACGCCAGCGATGTCTCATTTTGGGGAAACTAATTATTACATGCGATCGTAATAATAATAATAATAACGGTGGAAAGTAGATAATCGTCTGAATTTTATGTAATTTCACTGCGAAACGTTGACGTATTCGTTGATGTATTTATTGACTCCGTCTGCGGATCCGTTCTCCGTATAGATGCCATGGCCGGCGTTGCCCATTTCTGGAAGGATTTGTCACATTTGTCCCTATAAAATGATCATTTCACTCCGTCGATCTTTGTCATCAGGTTATATTATCGCTCCCCCGGCCCTACGTCACATCGGGCTTGACTAATTTCCTGAATATGGTTCTGACAGACCCCTCCGGCATTGTAGGGAATTTGATTTGGTGTCTCTCTATTTTTAGCATTTTGGGGGGGGGGGGTGTAAATGATTTGGTCTCCCTCGCCTGCGATTAGTATGTTAACTCCATCGGGGGTATTTTTCCTGAGCTGAGAATGCGATGCTTAGCGGGAAGATATTGATCGACGGAAAATGCAACGGCGACTGTGAAACTGTGCATTAACCCCTTTAATTTAAGAATCGTAAGCCGCCATAGTCCTGTGTTTCTAAAAACATTCGTTTAAGGACCTCCAATGGTCCTTGTTTTAATTTTTGGGCATAAAAATAGATTATCTGTAAATTCTGGACCATTAGTGGTTCTCTGGATCTCGTTTCAGAAATTGTTCCTTAGCCAGTCCACAAAAACCGACCATAACTTTCTATCTATCTATCTATCTATCTATCTATCTATCTATCATCTATCCATCTATCTACCTATCCTTCGATCTATCATCTATCCATCGACCTATCTATCTGTCTGTCTATCTATCTATCTATCCATCTATCTACTGTATAAGTATATATATATATATATGATCCACGAACTACACAAATACTCTGTATGAATGCTTTCAGTTCCAAATTTTGTTTAAGCCCTAATTCCTAGAAACTAAAAGCTCCTGGAGTTCCCCACTAGTACACAGAAATATCCAATGAGCTGAAATTAATAATAGAGAATGTGGTGTACTGGAGACCAGGTAACCATGGTGATAAGAGAAAATAATGTTCCATTTCTAGAAGTTAGAAACCAGTGGTTACATTTTGGGTGAAATAATTCCTCTTCCCCAAGTTACAAGAATTATACACTATGAATAATGATGATAATAATAATAATAATAACGATAATAATGATGATGATAATAACACAATAATATTAATAAAATAATATAAAAAAATTAATAATAATAATACGTTTGTAAAGTAAGATTTTGAGACACATGACATCATCATTCTCCATCCTGTCCCCATTGAAGTGGACATGCCACCAAACACATCTACGTCGACTTAGCTATGTCCACGTCAGATGTGACGATACGATATTATTACGCCGTCTCCGCACTAATATATGAGCAATGTTGGTCTGAAGGAGTACGTGACGTACCGTAACCAGCGATGATAAAAAGTATCCGGGCTGGAGAACGTTCTGTTTTAGAACATCTGATCGTTCGGCCGGTATTTTAGTTCGGGGGGTATTTGCACAGAATGACACGTTCACACCTCGAGCTGAGACGCGCGTCTCGCTGCCACGTTCTGAGAATTCTCCGGAACAGATTTCTACTATTTCTATATATTCTGCGCTGGAGACGTACAGAAGCCAGATGGAGGGGATGATTCTCAGAGCTGTTTTTAACGTATTTGGCTGCTAATTTAGAGCAGAACAGAGTATAACATTTGTCAAGGACTAATTAGCTCTGGGTTTGTAACACTGCCCCAAAAATCTGTCTGAGGGACCCCTTTTGTGAATAGGAAAAAAAAGTCCTTGGCCGATCCATAACTGGATGCCATGTGGTCCTCGGGTCTATGAGGTCTATGGGGGATTCTCATGCTTGCTTTTAGGTGGTCTTCCTTTTTATGAAGTTGTTGATCCCGGGTTGCGTGGTCAGTAAAAAGAGTTGGTTGGTTGGGTGGGCTCCTCCTGTTGCCCCCCTCCCCCAGTCAGGGTAATAAATCTGATGGTTGGGATGAGGACACCAATAACCCCTGATGTAGCAAAAAGAAACCGTTGGGTGACAATCATCGGGAGGCCGATATCATGTTTGTGAAAAGAACCTGATCTAATCATTGTACAGCGCTACAGAGTACGATGGCGCTATATAAAACAATAAATAATATTTTTCTACATGCAATTGTGCATATTCCTACACAATTTGAGCGCCTTTCTCCTGCCTTTGAATATGTATTTATCGGCGTGCATAAAGAGACTGCTTTATGCGAAGTACGCGTTGTCCCATGGACCAGATGGCTGATTAATCAGCAGCCCCGCGAGGACCGGCCGTATTATCATTATTATTATTTATCGAGTTATACGGCACCATCGTGTTATGCAGCTTCTGGGGTTCTGCGCTGGAACTTTAATGTTGGTACAAAGGATTCAGAACTTCTGTTGTAGAGCTGTCTTCTTGATATATCCAGCTATAAATCTCATTACAGACTTAATATATATATATTATATAATATATATATAATATATATATTATACTGTATATATAAGACTCATGCACGGCACACGTGTGAAACCACAAGCTGGTTGAGAGTCACGAACGATCCAGGTACACCTGACAAATCAACAGGAAGAGCCTGGAAAATCTGAAGTCTTAATCCGAGGAAGCAGCGCAGGAAGAGTAATTAGTGGAATAAAAACAGTAACCGGTATCTGCGGATTACTACTGGGCACAGGGTACGGCAGAACATCACAGACCCACAACAGAGATGCCTGTGCGGGGACATGTGTAAATCAGGGGGTACAGGGGTACGGATTTAATATTAACCCTGCGTGTGTCCAAGTAGTGTCCTCCTTGCTTATTCAGGTCTGTGCTGTACGGGACAAAAAAAATATTTCCTAACCGTCTATCCATATGCCATCCACGACAGCCGTGTGTGTTCTGTGGGGGGGCACGTGTTACTCATAGTATCTTCTATCTTCCTTCGTTGGTTCTATTTCACCACTTTGGGGGGGGGATATGACACCTACTGGAGCCCCTGGCTTTTTCTGGGGGCTTCTTACCACCCATGGCTCCACCAGGACCTGTTCCACCTGTGAGATGGTTGTAAGCTCAGCATGGGGGGTCCACGTGCGCTTGGTGGGATCTGTGGACCACCAGTGGGATCAGGATTATTGCTCTGGGATGCGTTATTGGGAAGCTTTGAACGACTTTTAAATACCAAGCGTTCCCCTAGATAACCCGAGCTGGACTTCGTAGACAGATCCCATAACTCAAGCCAAATTGGCCAGTTGGCCTGACGTGGAAAGTCACGTCGAAGCTTAGGCTCTCGGTATAAAGAAAATCACGAAACGCACTTTCCTTCTTCTCGGCTGAGTTACGGGGAGGAGAGAACAGCAGACAGAGCTGGATCTCGATCCGGGAGCTGGCAGATACCTAATATATGACTCCATCGATACAATATGTCGCGTGTTTAATGGATCTTCTACGCCAGATACTTCTACGCTAACCCTGCCATTCTATGTTTCCATCTAGTGCCGGGCGTCTCACATGCCTTTTCCTTCTCTTACTGGTTTCAAATTGAGAAATTGAGAATCTTGATCACAATAGCCATGGCACAAAAAGTTGAGGTTCAGGTTTTCCCCAGGGCAGGTCAAGATGGTCCTCAGGTCAAGATGGTCCTCAGGTCTTTTGGACAGAGATGTCTTAAACAATTATTTAATAAGTTAGACTTTTTTTTGGTTATCTTTGTATGGAATTATATCTTTTTTTTGGTCTTCAAACAGAAATCACTAGATCCCAGTGGGTCACAGCGGCCACGTAATGGCGTAGAGGGTGACATCCCTTCACCAGAGGTGTCCGGCTTGTTGGTTAATTTATTTTTTCTTGTTTCAATGATCCACAAGGTAATATTTAGATGAAATATGCATTGGGGTTGCATAAAGGGGTTAATGAATGCCCGCTTAGTTGGGTGTTTTAGATAGAAATGACAACGCAGTGATGATTGGAGATCTGTAATTTAGATGGTTTCTGATTTACCAAAACGCTTACTTTTTATGGAAAATGTATCAGTAACGCTCGATATAAAGAAACTATGGTCTTCGGAATCAAGCGGATGGTATTATGCCTACTATATGTATATGTAACGTATAATGTCCTGCTGTGGATAAGCATTCTATATAATGCATATTGCAAGGCGTGAGACACACACAGAGCCTTCTCAGGGGACGGAGGGAGGTGGCGGGAAGATCCGTTATCCCCGCTCCCCGGGAAGCTCACGTAGGTTTACATTTCACTGACATATAGAATTTATCCTGCCCAACAACAGGCGATGACAGGGGGGGAATCCATATCACAGCCTATCATAGCAGACCTGCCATTACCATCATCCATTCCTCTTATACCGGGGCAGGACCAGCCCCTGCCAACCGTGGGTTAAAATAAAACCTGTTAACCCCTTTCCCTTCGCAGTTTAACACAAACTGCAGCATGATAACAGTCACGGGTATTTTACCGAGTTGGGGGGATCTGTATCCTAAATAGAGAGGTTGTGAGACGTTCCTCTTCACCCAAGATACATTATTGCAAATTGTTGTTTTTTCCCCAGATTCTTGAATTTTAATCACACCGTAAAAGACGTTCTTGCTGAATAAGCGTGAAACCTGGTCCTCCAAGCTCTTTTTTTTTCATATTCGGTGTTTAAATGACATTGCCCATTTTTTTAAGGCGATAACCGCTTAGTTCTCTGTTACTCTTCTGCCGTTCGGAGTCACCTCCATGGGAACGTTTCCCCCCCTCTGTGTCTGGCGTCGTCTTCTGATGGTCATTGTTGAGTATTCTGGTGTATTGAAAGCTCTCTCGTGGGGCGCATGAACCCCCATCCTGATTATAATTACAATTATTCATGCAAATCGGGGGTCACCGGGGACCTGACGCCTACTAGAGGGTCCGATCATATAGAGACCCTATCCTGGCCTAAGCCATGGTCTGTCCATCTTCTTACAGCATAATGTGGTGTCTTCTTCTAACTGTTCTTCATCATAACAATTTCCCCTCTTCCTACTGATTGGTCCACCTTTTTAGTTCTAAGGACATCCTGAATGCCTTCTCAGTTGTCCGTTCTTTTTAGCGTAAATATATAATATCAGCCCCCATATACACGACGGGCGGTTACCCCCTGAATCATATGTGTTTTTGAGTTCACAATATAACAGCACCCTAGCACTCGGGCCACATCGTGTAATGAATGGGCTCGTGAGACTTGCTGTTGATGTTTTAGCGGCCTCTCCGTGGGCTGCAGGCTGAAGAGACGGATAATACACTCGCCATTAATAGAATTGATAGAATAATAGGGATTTGTGTGTTTTCCGCGCTAATCCTCCCACCTTGTTGACAAACGCATGTCAGGGCCGTTTGGGAAAGCATCTGGATGCCTCGGATCTGCCGGCGCACGCTCTGTACAAGGCCGGCCTGCGTGGATTCATTGTTTCGGTTTGTTATTGTCCTCGGCGAGCTGTGTTTGGGAGCAGAATGTACACAGAGCCGCCGTGCCGGATCAGTACGTTCCTCCGGAGCTCCGTCTTGCCTGATGAACTCATCGCTGAGATCTCGGGAGCCTTTTTCTGCGGCGTTCCAGAGAGCTTTTCGTTGTCTTATTGGAATGTTTATTGCAACAAGTTCCAGAGCAGAAGAACGGGCAGCAAACACACATTCTAGTTCTTCTGCAAACCCTGAAGGCCAGGATCTGACTGACGATCGTTTGTGCGATTAGCACATCCCGTGCTACACTTTGATACACTTTGTATCATATATTTTTACTCGAAGTTATGCCCATTAACGGAACTTTCATCAATTGTATCACACCGATGAGATCACGAGCAAATACTGTATTCCTTTTAATTCTGTACAATCTGGGGACCTCATGATATGTTTGATAATAAATTTGAGTTCATTTCACAAAACTTCACAATTTGGGGGATAATAGTAATAAAGATGGCGGATATTCCCCGGCAGTCATAGCTACGCGTGTCTAGCTTCTGATCACACCTTTATTAATTCACCAGATTAATTCAGTTCTTTGGAATGATGTAACATTTATCCAGTTTCTTAATAAAAGCACTTTTTTCCTGCCCCCCCCATTGAGTTAAAATAAAACGCGTTTTTAAAAACTGTTTTTTATGTAACGCAGCGGTTTTTTTGGTCCAAAAGTGAATAAACAAACAATCTCGAGGGGGATTGGGTTGTTTTCTAATTGTCTCTAATTCATCATTGTCTTGGCGGCGATGCAGCTTCAGCCTTCTAGGTTATATAAAGTCCCATCAGCGCCTTGCTTTTTTTTTTGCTGATACTGATCACCCTATGTAGATATTCGGGTTCCTCGTCACATTTTTAGCGCCCATTCTGCTGCAGAGGCCATTTTTAATTCCCGTCCATCTTAGAGAATAATTTGGTGCCTTTACGGCTCTTACGGTAAAGAACCTTTTTTTGCTGCTTTAGATCAAAATTCCTTCCGGTCTCAACGGACGGCCTCTTCCGCGGTCCTATTAACGAACAGCTCGTCAGACGGCGTCTGGCATTGTCCTTGTATATATCTGTAAAATGACATCATACCCCTTCCATATTTTCTAATGTAAACAAATTCAACTTCTCCGTCCTTTCTTCATAACTCAGCGACTCCAATCCTCTGATTCATTTTGTAGCCACTTTTTTTCAAGCTCCTCTTTAATCACAGTTGCCCAGACTTGCCCTGCCTATCCACGGTGGGGTATTACCACAAAATCATATTTCCCTCCTGTGAGTAAATACCCCCATTTTTTTTAACCTCTCCCTTTAAATAGAGTCCCCCCTTCCGTTTGATTTAATTTGCTTTGCTTTATCGGGAAGCGGCTAAAGGAATGTTTGTGGATAAGCCGGCAGCTTGTATTCCGCGGGAATGCGGACACGCGTTAGACAAAGCGCCATCTTTTCAACGCATTGTGTGGGTTTCCTTAAATACATCTTTTGTAAGAGAAAACAACCTTGTGGAAACAGACAGATCTGTCATTCTCTGTAACTACAGTCGCTGACGGCTGCTTTTTGGGTATAAATAGTCACAGAAGTATATATTTTTAACCACCGAGCTATATATAGTATCCAAACGTACTGAAATAGCATCGCCTTCACACTCAAGTGTGCGTGGAAAATTATAAAGGAAATTTACCCCATCTCATCAAAATGTAAATCTGATTTTATTAGCAAAACGAAGCGGATTTCACCATTTACTATGTTTATTATCATCGAGATGTTGGAAAGCCTTCTCATCAGCAGAAAGTTGAGATAATTCCAAATATTGGTATTTTTTGGCCTGAAGAGGAATTGGTTTTAGGTTCATTTCTGTTGGCTCATACAAGGCCAGAGTAACCCTCTGTGATGTCATCACTGATGTAATAGATCATTTGATTGTGACATTACTTTTGTCACCCCCCATCCGCACATGCCATGTCCTTTTTACACGTTGATCTCTTGCGCATGCCCCCCCATGTATTGTTGAAGCTTCTATTGCACCCAAGTATCAGACCGGCTTCTACACATTGGGGGGCCTTATCTGAAGCGACTGCTGGTGCCCCCCTGGTGCCCAACGCACCTCACACTAACTGGATACTTTAACTCAATAACCCAAAACTAAAAATGTGCCAAAAATCCTGATAAATAAAGGTAAAAAAATTAGATTTTTTTTAAAAAAAATAGAATTTTCAGATAAAACAATTGTTCTGTGAATGGGAGTCATCCTCTCTTAGCCTTAATATCCGTAATCCGCCTTAATGCGGTGGGTTCCAAATGAACTTTTCGCTGATCATTCTGTTGCAGAAAGAATAATATTTCCAAAGTTTTAAACACGTTTGACCCAAAATACCGAATCCTCTCGTCTGTGTTCTTATACTCTGTGTTTCACACGTGTTCGCAGTCGTGATCGCTGCCAATAACACAGGTACCCAACTACCCATAAGGCACTTGATCTAATTAGAGTGGAGAGGTTTTAATTTATTTATAATATCTGGGGTTCTCATGGCAACCGTATAGTCTGCTCTCGGCCCCCGGGGGACATTGATTTTAATCCTCATAAGTCTTTTTATATCCTGTAGAAGAGCAGAATTTGTAAATAATTGTCTTTGTTTTAAAATGACAAAGATGCGTCTATAAAATCAGATATTTATAGTCTTTGAACCATTAAAGGTAAGATCCGTCTCCAGCCGCCAGTACATGTTGTCCCCGTCTCCTTAGATCCCCCCCCAAGATGGATTTATATGGGGCTTTTGAATTTGCATTACAGAATATACATGGTACCAAGCTCCATTACACACATATATATATATTATCCGATATTATCCTTAGAGCGAGGTCGCGGGTTCCTTCTGTTCGCGCTGTTAGACTGTTTGTGAGAGCCGAGTTATCATGTAGGAATAATGGCGCTCGGACGGCTTCAGTCTCCGCGAACGACAGTCACGAAGCTGTAATCTCTCATGATTTCCACTCGTTCTGATTACGTTACAATTACTTGGCGGTAAAGAATGTTCTGCTTTGTACTAAGAAACTCAGGAGAGCGGCTGGAGTGGACGATCCGATGGCTGCCGATCCTCCCGGGACCCTTCCCGTCGTACACATTGAATGCACCTAATTAAGGCTCCGTGATGATTTGATAAAGAGGGGATACAGTGTGTCCCGTACGTTACATGCGGATCGAGAAATGAGGCTTGATGGGTGACAGGAGAGATAATTTCATACAGATCTTGCATTTATTGTGTTTTAACCTCTTCAGTCCCATAAGCGTTGGAACCCTTTGCTCACAGTTGGTGCATTTTCCATCCATCCAAGGGCTGTTAAAGGGGTAGCCGACCCGTAGGGCCACATGTAGAGGTAACAGGACCCCAGACGTTGGGCATCATTCCACACAAGGGATCTTGAGATGGGTTACGGGAGAGACATTGATGTCTATAAGCTGTAACCCTTTCCAGGCTGTCCTTGAAAGGCAACCGGATGGTTGAACCTTGCATCTCACCATCAAGAGATTATTATTATTTATTGTTTTATATAGCATCATCGGGAGATGTGATGTATAGGGCTAGACATAGACTGTGTATTGTGGCTCCATTTTCTGTATCCCGCCGCTATTAGCGCAGGGTGTCCATCCGCGACGGAATCACCAGTGTTTGCCCACCGCACCTTTCAATGAGATGCCTCCAGGTCCTATGGGAATAAGAGAACGGCTGGTTGCCTCTATAACCCCTTTGTTGGAATGAAGTGGTAAGTCATGGTTTGTAAGATTTAATTGCTTTACTCCAATCTCATTCATCTGGGGGGTCCCAGTAAACTGCGGTTTGGGGTCTGCATCCCCCTAGCAGACAGAGGTGCTGAATCTGTATGGGTGCCGAATACATAAGATGCAAAATGTATCTAAAGTATCATTACATTTTGCTACATCTTTTCTACCTTTGCTGAGAATCCTACAAAGGTCTGCATGGGATTTCTCCCGCTTCGTTTCCCCGCAATCTTCCGGGTCTGTTATCTGACATCGGGATATATTGTGGGATCCAGAATAGATTGTAAGCTTGTGAGCCGAGCCCTCTTTACCTAATCTATGGGTTCGTCTCTGTCTGTCTGTTCTAGTTTTGTCAGACGGTACGAAGCGCTGCGGGAGTAGCTGGCGCCATATAACTAAAAGATAACAATAGTAATTTATAAATATAAATGTAAAATTTCCAGAAACTGTAAATTACAGTCATTATTTTTTTTTTAATCCCTTGCTTTTTATTTTTCTGTTCATGCCGAAGCCGTTTAGACCACAGGATGAAGCAGCTTCGTGCCGAGTGCCCGCGAGTGCCGGCCTCGAGCTCCTTGCAGTGTGTGTGGGGGGGGGGTGGTGGTTTGTAGTAGTACGGGGAAGCCTCATTTGTTATGCAGGCTCAGCGTGAGCACACGCCGGCTGATTGGCCGGGGCGGTACAGGTGGGCGGGACCCCTGAGCTGTATACAAGGCTTTCTTCTGTGCCTGAGCTGACAAGCTCCACAGAGCATCGCAGAGCCTGTAACCCTCCCCACCTGTTACATTGTATCACTGCCTGGAAACGGCAGATCCCTTCAAAGCCTAGCTTCAGCGCAGAGACGTCCTCGACCGAGGAAGCCTAGATTGAAGCGGGACATATCCCTTAAATCCACTGCCTGGGAACAGAAGTGACTTGCCTCGTGACACTCGTAGAATTTAACCCCTCCGGCGGCCAGCATGGTGCAAAACGTGATTCTGGTGTTTTTCCGCAGGCGACTGAGCCAAAGACCCGCCGTGGAAGAGCTGGAAAGAAGGAATATTCTGAAACGTGAGTATCGGATCCTTTACTTTGTATTCTGTCCAAAAAATAAATACAAATCCGTACACAGGCTTCCATATGATAGCTGTGCATGATGGGAGTTGTAAGAGCTTTTCCCCGTCTCCGAATACCGGTTGCTTTTTATTCTTGACTGGCGGGCGCAGGGTCCGGGACGGAATGACTTGACGCACCCTGTAAAAATGTTAAATATTGGCGCGTGGCTTGGCGGCATCGGTGTTTATACTGTGATGGATCGCGATTTATGGGCTGCGTCTCATGTAGACAGAAGTCCCTCTCGTAAAAGAAAAAAGAAAAGCTTTCTCTGGTGTCGGGAATGGCTCGCCATGAAACGCAAGGCCCCTTGCCTTTAACTGTTTGCGTCCCAGAGCGGTGGGCACACCCCTAGGCCACGTGTGGTGGATCTGATTAATGAAATGCCCCTGCTTGGGCCGTTTGGCAGCTTCCTCTCCAACTGCCCCGCTCAGCGATGCACCGAAGAGCCAGCCTGCCATTCCTCACGTGTTCTGCACCTGTCTTCATGGCTTTTTTTTGCTGCTACCCCCCCCCCAGCCCATGACCCTAACATTCGCTAACTTACTAAACCTACTGTGTAGCAGGGGCCACCAGCTCTATCCTTGGCCCTTAACTGATGGGATTGGGCCAAGGAGAGGTTATTATATATATATATATTATATATAATTTAAATTGGTATAATATATATATATATAATATATATATATATATACGTTAAATGGTACAAGGATTTATTTTTAGGCGAGGCTTTACGTTCTAAGCCATATAATTTAGAGCGTTTACTTAAGACTTGCATTTAATAGCCTGAACCCAAATCTGCAGTTTCTTACCCTATTTCTCACGTTTTCATTGTATTTCATGAGATTTCATTTGAGACCCACAGATGCAAAAACAACAGTTTCAGGAGTAGGTAAGATGTAGCCAAAGGGGCTTTAAATTTCCAGTTATGCCCCCAAAACCCCAGAGACAAGGAACCCCCACACCCTGCCGTCTCCCTCTGTAATCCCCCGTTATTAATAAGGGTTTTAAATGTATTTTTCTTTGTCCATATGAAATTGCATTAATCCATAGGAGGGATGGGAAGAGGCATATAAATATACAATTACACGAGCCTCGCTCCACACAAGGGCATTTCAAACCCACCATGCCTCGAATAGCGGGGGTATTCCTAGAATCACCCGGGTGCTGGCATCACCGATCACAGTCTGCTGCCGGCACCGGCGGCTAAAAGTAAAAGTCAAGGACGGCAATCTGTTGCTTAATGGCTTCGTGATGTCTCTATCTGCAGAAGAGCTCCTCTGCTTAGAGACAATACTGAGAATCCCATTCAACAGACGATACACCCAGTGCCCAAGAGGGGGATACTGCCTCCGCCAGGGCACACTTACACCCCACGCATACAAAACTCCCAGTCTGGCATAACGCAAAGTACCCCAGTACATCTGTATTTAGTACTGGGAGTACAGCATTAGCTGCTTTAACTCCATCAGTGCCGGAGTCAGTAACCACACAGGTACCTAGCCCGGTATATGGGAGTTAATACACGCTGAACACTACCTGTAATCCACCCCGATGGGTAAAACACCTTTGGATTTGGCTCCTTTAGAGCATAACCCGTACCCCTGTCAGACTAAGGGGTTTGAGGCACACGCCATTGTGTCACGCAACATGTCAACACAGCAACACACAATCCCTGATACGGGACACGTTTAAAGCCACCCCTGAACATCAGAGGACAACCAGCTCTGTCTGTGTCTTTATTATGAAATGACGGCCATGCGGCATAAGCATTTATATGGGAATATATATAGAATCAAAACAATTTGTGCACAGAAGGAATTACCCCGAGCAGGGGCAACGGGGCGATCCCGCTGGTGTTTCACGCAGAGAGATGAAAGCCTTTATGTTTGAGTGACGGGGAAGCTCCTTCACGCCTTTGTTGACAAAGCTTCTCGAAAGCAAAAATCCCTGATATTTTGAGGAAGCTTTTTTTTCCGGATCCAGTCCTAGTAACACTGACCTGGATCTTTATTTAGCTGACAGCGCCAGAAATAGCGATCTAATTTGCCGTTATCCTCCGGCAGATAATGTATTCCTCCCACTCCCACTGCAGTATAGGGGTTATTTTTAGCTTGTGTGCAGAGGCGTTCCGTGGAATGGTAAGAGCCGTCCGCTCCTTCCCGGGGAAGACCCCGCAGGATAGAAATGGAGTCCTAGTTCAGACAAAGGGCAGCCGTGGGAATCCGGCTATCGCTGAGATCGGCGCTCGCCGTTAAATCGGTTGATGTTTAGCAGGTTGGAGCGTCTCGCTTGCCAAATAATTCCTGCTACAGGCGGCCATCTGCGATAAATACACGCAGTCATCTGCGATCTGAACACGCGTGTCTATTTACCTCTCGGGGTGATAAGCAGCCGCAAGTCACGCGATGATTCTGAGCGGTTCAGAATTATGGCAGGTGGTTCTGCTTTATTGAATGAAGCTGTTGGGTCCAAATAGAAATTGTGGCATTAACCCCGGAAAAGCCACAACCAAAGTGAGCTTTGCAAAAAAATAAAAAAAAATAAATAAAAAGAATGTCGCCGTCTGTGTGTTCTGTTGGTAAAAAGAGCTTAAAAAGAAAATTTAACGGTTTGGTTTCTTGGTATTCCGCAGAAAGAAACGACCAGACGGAACAAGAAGAACGACGTGAGATAAAGCAAAGGCTAACGAGAAAGGTGAGCCGTGCTTCTGGAAATTTCTTTGCCCAATAAAAGCGGGAATCGTGTGGGGAAACAGGGAGAAGTCCGTCGGTCCGTTCATTCATTCTTATCGGATCCCGCTGCAATGGGAAAATTACCAACTGTGCACAAAGCGTCTAATAATATTATTATATATTAATAATATATATAATGTATTGGACAAAGCCTTCTGATATTATATTAATAAAAATAATAATAAAATATATATAATGTATTGCGATGCAAAGCTTCTGATGAATTATTATTATTAATAATATATATGTATTGGACAAATCTTCTGAATTTATTATTAATAATATATAATGTATTGGACAAGCTTCTGATATTATTATTTATTAATATTAATAAAAATATTAATATATAATGTATTGGACATTGCTTCTGATATTGTTATTATTAATATTAATAATAGCAATAATATCTGATGTATTGGACAGAGCTTCTGATATTATTATTAACCCCTTCATGACAGCCTGTACATGTATGGGCTCACAATTGTTTTTAAGGCGTTAATAATAATATATATATATATGTATTGGCCAAAGCGTCTAATAATATTATTAATGATAATGATAATAAACAATGTATTGGACAAAGCTTCTGATAATAATAAATAATGTATTGGACAAAATGATGGCGGCTCAGACGCCGAATGTCACGCCAGCGTATAACAAGTTTTTTTTTGTTCCGCGTGCAGCTGAACCAGAGGCCGACTGTAGATGAACTGCGAGAAAGGAAAATCCTGATACGGTTCAGCGATTACGTGGAGGTGGCGAAAGCGCAGGATTACGACAGGAGGGCGGACAAGCCGTGGACGAGACTATCTGCGGCAGACAAGGTAAGAAGGAAGTCTACAACGGTCTAAGGAATACCCAGCGACAGCCCAGCGATCTAAAGCGGGGGGGAAAGGGGTCTACGACAAAAACGCACTACTTCTACTTCATTTTTAAGGGGTGTATTATGTTAATCGTCTCGTGTTTTTATATTTTCAGGCCGCTATTCGAAAGGAACTTAATGAATATAAAAGCAATGAGATGGAAGTTCATGCGTCGAGCAAACACTTGACCAGGTTGGTTCTTCGTATATTTGGCCGTTTAATATGTAGATGGTGGCCAGGTCAGGTCACAGGGTGGGGGGAGTCGCAGCAGGTTATACAGTTTGGGCATCACGGAGTTATTGTGACAACAGAAACAGAACCCACCGGCAGATCGCCCCCCGTCTAGTCACCCGTTTCTCCTGCTGTAAAGACTCAAAACTTAATCAGTCGTTGGTCTCGTCTTAGATTCAGGACGCATGTTTAATACCCTCACTTTATTACCCTCTAACGCTTCTGCTGGGAGGCTGTTCCACTTATCTACCACCCTCTCCGTAAAGTAATATCATGGAGATATCAGCAGTCAGAGGTTTTAGCACAAGCAATGAGAAGGTCTTACTGGTAACACAGTGAGCATTGACTGTGTTCTTGCTGAGGTTGTGGAAGGAGAGCTCTCTAACCCGGCTGTCTTTATTTTTCAGATATCACAGACCGTAGGAGTTTCCTTGTGGGAAAGAGAGTTCTACTTTTCGGTAAAGCTGCTGACCACGTTCCGCTAGGATCCGTGACGCGCAGTCTCGAAGTTCAGCGCATGGCGCTCTGATATTTACGCAGAGAGCGGTTTTGGCGACGCAGAAGAATCGTCTGCGTTAGGGGGCCGGGACTCGCGATGAGTCCGCCGCGTATGTCTGGGGACTGATCAGCCCCACATGGGGGAGTACAAAAAAAAAAAACATAACTAAAAAAACAATAAAAACAGCTCAAGGATACACACGCAAAATGAATTGGGTGTTGTTGAAAGAGACTGGAAGGACACTGCGGTGCGAAGCTGGATTGCAGCGAGATGCTGCGCATGTGTCGGCTTCACTACGGCAAAAGCATACCGGATATCCGGCCAGCACTCCATACGGTATTACATTGACATGTCAGCCTGATCATGGTTTCTTTGTAACTCTTAAAGTTAATGCCTCGGCAAAATATTTTCATGTTTTATATTTTGTTCCTTTTTTTTTATGATGTCTTTCAAAAAAAACAAACAAAAAAAACCTGACAGATTACCAGCTATAGCATTTTTCCTGTTGAGTTTATCTTATTAAAAAACATGAAAAAGTTGCTGCAACCGTTTGTTTTGTGCTTTCCGATGAATAAAACATATGGGATACGGAGTATTTAATGTAAAAAGGTGAGAAAGGGGGCGATCGTGCTTCTGCAAACTTTGAGTGTCCCGTGAGGCAGCGGGTGTTAGAAAAGGGGAAGGATCTCTAAACGGGTCTAGAGCTGCTGATACATCTGCCGCTTACGGATCTCGGTTCTGGAGACCCCATCTCCGGGAGACTGACATATTGGGGAGACGTCAGAGGAGGCAGAGAAAACGGGGAATGGTTTGCAGGATCTAAATTATCAGGAAAGATTAAGGGATCCCAATATGTACGACTGCTACCCATCTCGGGTGTCCTGTATATGGCAGCCAGTATTCTACCCTTCTGCATATTAGCACCCGGTCTATTTGCTGCCCTGCGCATAGTGAGAAGAAGCATCTCCCCATCAAGCACCCTCCGTATGTCCAGGTTGTCCCTTCCATCTGTCTTTTGTGTAAAAGACGAGATATTTCATGTGAGCCAAATAAAATCTCTTATGTTTGATTTCAATCACTCAGAGCATTTTTATTCTCCATCCGAGTGACCGTACGAAATGACGATTTAAACTAAGTACATCTAAATACTTTTTTCAGCTAAAATAATTTATGGTAAAAATTTACATGACCCAGTAATTAGGGGCGAGCAAAGAAAGTTCCAAGAGTCATTACAATGAATTCGCTTTAAAAACCGTGCATTTTCCATTAAAACTAATAGCGTAAACAATAAAAAGGCAGAATAACATGAAAATAGCAACTGTGAGAACTGAAAGCCAAAGGCCAAACAAATCACCTTCCCGATGACTTTCCTTTTCTAGTGTCTTTATAAAGTCCGGGCTCCGGCCATAAAGAGAGACTGAAGACCCCTGCGCACACTGAGGAGCTCCTCTTCTTGCTTTTGGAAAGAGGGATAAACATGATTTAGCCAGATCCCCAAAATAAGAATTGCCCTTTCAATCCAAAATATACCCCCCGTTTATATATCGGGTGCTGTGCTAATCCAGGTACTCATCGGCCCTGCAAGGACGCTTCTTTCTTGATCTCTCAAAGGAATCGTGGACCTTTAGTGAAGCAGAATTAAGTTCTGGTTCTTAAACTCCCCTAGCAGCTGAGGTATCTCCCAAACAGAGGGTCACGGAGCCCCCTTTGCTAACTAAAGAACGACCTGAGCATTAACAGCCGTCAGTGGCTGTGAGGGCCGATCGTTTAATATTTTTCTTAGACGATGACGTTTATATACGTAACATGCGTGTGTTCCCGGCCATATATATTTAATGCAGTGTATCAGCTACTGGATGACCACGTTTCCGTGAAGCCACAATTACCATTTCTTTCAGAAGTCTTTCCTGGACAAGCTTCATGCTGTCTTTCATCTGAGCCATCTAGTCAAATGAACAAAAACATCACTTTAGTCCGTCGCTCACTATTACGGTAACGTTTGGAGAGTGCTGAACGCCTTCCATATTTAAGGCGACACAAAGGAAGCTCGAAGCACGAGGAGTTATTTATTCATTTACAGAGCGCCATCATATTCCGCAGCGCTGCACAATAGGTCAACGGGACAGAACAATTAGCGCATGACATAACTGTGCGGATGGAATCCCCATTCGACCTGTCTACTAAGCCCCTTTTTCCTGATTTAAGGACTCAAACCTTTATCAGTCTTTGGTCCGGTCAGGGTAGCTTCATGCATATCCCATGCATGTTTAAATACTTTTACTGTATTAGTCTCTACCACTTCTGCTGGGAGACTGTTCCATTTATCTACCACTCTCTCAGTAAAGTAGAACATCCTTACATTACATCTCAGTCTCTCTAGTGTTAGATTCCGGTCTCTTGTTTTAAGATCTCTCCTCCTTTCAAATAAGCTTCCCTCCATCTAGTAGTATTGGCAGTAAAAACACAAAGAATACGACCATAAATGAAACATTGGGAACCTACTTCAGAGTTAAATACGTTTTCCTCAAAGTCAATAGAGTGGGAAACATTCCTTTCAAGCGATGATCTGAGGTTACGAATCCTACAACACAAAACATGGAGATTAGGAAGATACCCAGGAAGCCCTTTCAATACCCCCCCAAATAATATGTAATCAAACCCATATTAAGACCCCAACAACAGCCACAATATGATTATCTGCTGGTTTACCCTTATATATACATTCACATATGTATAATATATACATTTACATTACATCTTCTGCAGCGATCGATACCTACCGCCGTTGTTCATTTTTTTGATACACGCTAAATGTCTGCATCTGCTGTGTCCAGAAATTCTGCAAAACACAAAGAGAAGCGACATGGAAATTGTTGACCTGAACCCTCAAGATGGCAGATCTGTCCAGATATAACGGCGCAATGGAGAAAGGGTTAACCTGTTACAACACTTCAAAGCAACTACGTCCATACCGCCTGAAAAGAATATTTTAATAAGACAGATTTACTGTGAATTCTTTTTCCATGGTTTTCAGGGCCAGGGAATCCTTTTCGAAGTTCTCGATTTCTTCCATGATGGCTCCTTGGAACTTATCCAGGCGATTAATCCTGGAGCAGAGAAAACTGGGTTGTGGTAACAGGACCCCTTCAATAGTTTACCCGCATTTTAACGTGTTTATCCAAACTGACCTGCATTCTTTCACTTGGACACTCAGGGAGGTAAGATGTTTCTGGGTAGATTTTAATGACTGTTTTGTAAAGTAATCCATTTTCTTGGAACGATTCTACAAGGAAAAGGGTTTAAGATGATAAAAGCTCCAATACGCCTAAAAGGCGCGTTATAATTTCCTACTGCTCGGTGCGACAGATGCCCTGATGGGAGAGGTGGGCAGGAGAGAGGGAGATGCCCTGAAGGACTAGTAAAGGGCTTGTTACGGATAACTATGTTCCTTTAAAGTAAAAATGGGAATTACTCAGAAACTGTCTAAATGAGGGTCATGCTTTCGCCCACAGAAGGTGTGATATTAACCCGCCTGTCCTGGCCGCTGGCATTATATGGGTCCTTGCTATATGCACACGCATTTTAATAAAATCAGATAATCTTGTGTTGTTTTTAACACCCCTAGTTCTCGGATTCATAGATAACACGCTTGGAACTCTGCGAACTTCCAAACAGATCCTTGGAATACTCTTTTAGTTTTGATTTTACACAAAATGTAAGCTAAGGCATGACAAGTGCTGTACCTGAATCTTCCTGGTGAACTCTTTGCTGATTTGCTGGCACATCGTACTGACATCAGGGCCCTCACCTTCCCAGGTATCTCCCCCGACCGCAAAGACGTCGTTCCCAGAAACGGTGGACAAACTCTCTGAAACCGAACAGAGACATACGGATGATGCCTCCTACTATACCTCCCCAGAGCGAAGCTGCCGATGTAATCCTTTCCAATGGATATATATATTTACCATGAAGCTGCTATGTGGATACCCTTACACTCCCACTCTTTATAGGATGCAGACGCGTATTATTCTTACCTCTGTCTTCAGTGGGTGGAAAAAGTTTACGTGGAAGCAGTTTTCCCTTCCTGCGTTTTATTTGTTCCTCGCTTCGTATGGGGTTGATGTCCTCGCAGTCGTTGTACACACGCTTCAGGTTGGACGTGCTGCCGCGAACTGTGGGACCTTTTGGTACACCGCTGATTAATTCACAATTCATTCTTAACAGCACATTTTACCATAAAAAGGGGGGATCTGACACATTTTCACTTCCTATGGGACACTGGTAGTGTTCAAATACCCCAGTGGTCCATCTCTTTTAAAGTATCAGTGGGCCATCCCAAGAAACTGATCTACCGGGGGAACGTGGCACAGAGAACAAACTCTGGGTATCACTTGGAATTGCCCGGCATTGAGTTAAAGCACAAGCACCATGGCAAATATCACGCAACTAATTGCCCTTTTGTGTTTATAACCACCACTGTCAACCGTTTTTACTGAACTAGACACCAACCCATTCACTTCTGTGACTCTTTTGATGGTCAAGCATGACACTTTTTGACGTAATGATCATACATACAAGGTGCTGTCACACGGAAGCTTTAGTGAGGATAAACAGGACATACCAGATTTGTGATTATTCAGGTTTCGCATATCACAGCTCTCCCTCCTCCTGCTACCGTCAGGTTGGCATGATACCAGATTATTGTCCTGAAATAAAAGGTTCAGTACTGCTTCGGTACCACATTTTTCATTACCGAGAAAAATTTTTTTTAATAAACAGAAATCTGGGTTTGTCAGACATTCTGTTCTTAAATTTTTTTTTTTAAATGTAAGGAAAATTTCCAGCGACTGAAGAAATAGAAGCCTGCACCAAATTCATTTACTGCCTCTTACAAATAAGATGTTTTTACCTATCATGTCACAAAATACGCTTAGCTCCAAATAAATGTGATTAGGTCCTAAGCTACATAAGCATTAGTTAATCTGTATGTAAAGATCATTTTTTCCCCTATTATTTCCCTTAATGGAAAAAGCATCTCAAGAAACCTGGGCATACTGTCTGCATCCAGCTGCATCAGGAGCTGGCCGGGTTTGGACAGGGTCAGGTGCTGAATGCAACAGGTAAATTAGAGCAACGATACAGAACAATGCAATGAAAATATGAGTAACATGCATGACAAGGACCTGGGCTATTAGTGGCTCTTACTCACCTGTATTCGGGTTTGCTTTGTTAGGGCTGATTTGGCCACTTGTTTATCAGACCCGGGAGTGGACGTGCTTTTTGGCAGCTCACAGTTTTCCTGCTCGGCTTCCTCTGTCGAAGAAAGCTCCTTATTCACACCGCAGGTTACAGGCTGATCCGGGGTCTGATTGCTCAAAGCGCGCTGCAAGTGGAGGCAACAAAACTTCTAAAGGTTCTTTAAAATGGGAAAAAAACACAAGCTGCGTGTGACCTTACACTATAAGACACAATTACAATGGTGATGATTCCCAGAGTCACTCTGCATGCCCATATAACCACCAAAATAATAGCGATTCGCTATTGAACAAACCCAAAAGAATACATTTAAAAGTACAAACATCAGAATGAATTGTCTCTGTAAAGCGAATTGGTTCTTGTATGATTTTACCAGAGACGCGATGCTGGAGGATGGAGAAGAGGACTTGTTTCCTGTAATGTCCTTTGTAGCCTTTTCTTTTCCGTGTGTGCTTAAAGACTTGTCCATGCATTTGGCCCACTGATTGCTCCTGTCTACTCCAGAAGGGTAAAACTTCGGTGCTGGGGTGATTTTTGGCACCTCAGGGGTTACTTTTTCTGGGGATGATTCATCCGGTGACGGGGACAAAGATTTTGCGATAGTGTAATGTTCGGCGGTTAATTCATTATCCAACGTGTATCTTTCAGCTGGAATCGAAAACGCATTTTTTATTGTATGATATAGAACACTAAACCTTCTAATGGCCGGTACTATTCTGAGAAGATATATATATTAACATATATGTTAATTCCCTGGGCTAACCCTACCTGTCCGCCGCGGCTGTTTATACTCACATCTGTTTTGCTCGATGGAAGCTGGGCTTGTAGGAAGGGATTCTGGCTTCGGACTGGCTGTTGTTGTCTTTTTCTGCTTTGCTGTCTTGGTCTCAGTTTTCTGGGGCCCTTTGGGGAGTTTTCCGACATTTTCAGGTTTCTTCTGTTTTTCCACAGGCTGATTATTATAAAATTAAAGTCATCTAATAAACCTGTCGCACTCAGCACTAAGAATGCAGGTAACACTTTACAAGCTTACGTTACACGATAAACTGAAAACAAACCGAAATTAAAGAGCACGAGAAAAAAGGAGGAACACGACACAAACAAGACACGTACTGGGATATTTTTCAGTAACTCATTCTGAAATGTTTTCTCATTTTTTTATAACCAGCTTTAAAATATATTAGTCAGACAACAGTAAAATATACATTGAAACAATCATCTATACAGGGATGGAGGAAGAAGCTGAGCAATGCTTGTATCACCCGAGAGCAGTGTGAAGTACACAAAAAAATGCGACGCCTAGCAGAGATAATTAGACTATTCCTCCACACATTTTTTAAAAAAAATAAAAATAAATATATATATATAAATACCTATAAAGAAACAAAATGCTGACCGTAAACTATAACCAAATGAAACACTTTCCTGTAACACGGCATTGTTTTGTACTTTTGAGAGCTTGTAGGACTCCTCTGCCCCCTGGTGGCTATAGAGTGAAAGGACAAAAGAACTTTTCCTGCAGAAATTACACCCATAATTATTGAAGACAGTCGACTTACAGATAAATTGCTCCCAAGAACTTGTAAAATGATATGATACTAAGCAGTGTACACATTGGCGATACCTACATCAGATTTAGCGGCTGCTTGGCATCCATCCCACTCCGATTCGGCTCCAGAATCAGAAAGCTCCTTGTAGTTTTTCTTACTGACAGCTTCCCTCTGTGGATGGGTTTTTTCCCCCTTTTCGGCTTCATACCTCTTATTCTTTCTGTTTACATTTCTGTCACGTGGTTCCTTTTGCAAAAAAAAACAACCCAAAAGCAAAGATGAATTTAATCTATATAAACCCATCCAGACGTAAATAAAACTCACCACTAACTGCATGTTCTCAACCGCTTATATCAACCAAAGATACCCAAACATTAGATAATACAGCTGTTTAAATTCAGCACACCTAGTCCCTGGTATCCTGCGATCCCAAACTGAAAGGTATATTTCTCTGCAGTTAAGTACAAAAGAAAAATAATGCAAGCCGTCCAATAAAGAGGTACACTTCAGAGCAAAAAACTTGGAAGAAGTGCCTTCTCAGCAAAGGCACCCAACGTACACCTGCTTAGGGGATTCCTTGGGATGTCCAGGGGCCACAATTACTGTGCTGCTTTTGGAAGGGATGGCAACGCAGACTTAGAAGTGCGATTAATTACCTTGCACGCTTTATTTTTTCTCTCCTTGGGAATACTTTTAGATGCATCCACTAATTTATCTACAACAAATAATACAAACAAACAGAGAAATTAAAAAGCAACGGCGGCAAAACTGCTGTCCGGATAAAGAAACATCACTTGTAATCGGTTGAAATATATGGCCAATGCTTTCATTTCAGAAAACACAAATTGGTACAATATACAATAAATCCAGTCACTTACGTTGCGCAGCGTCCTCTGTCTTTGTTCTCTGCTTTTGCTTGCCGTAACCTACGATTTTCGGTTTGGTTTTGCTCCCGGTGTTTCGTAACCAGCTAACGTCGGTTTTGCTGTCATCAACCCCTCTTTCAGTATCCGTGTCACTGAACAGATGCTTGCGGGGATCCGTTTTAGGCTAAATAACAGCACATACCGTTTGTAAGGTGAAACCTGCTTGCTGTTAATCCCTTAAGGACAATGGGTTGTCCTTAAACCCATTAAAAACAATGCACTGTGAGCCCGTACATGCACCGGCTTTGTTATGAAGGGGTAAACTTTAGTATTACTTTTCCAAATCTGATCTACTTGCTTGTCAGTGCAAAGTATTACATGTAAAGCAGGAGTGCCAAACATCTGTGCAACCTCTGCACGGTGCATCAGGGTGAAACATGTTCCCTCAGTGTATTATATATGTGCTCGGTCTGAAAGTGATCCCAAGGATCTGGGTGATGAAAGGGTGTGTGAGGGCATGTCTGTGAACACTATGGGATCTTGTGAGTGCATGTCTGATTACTGTGGTGGGGACTAGGAATTAGGAGTGAAATGTTATAAAAGATACATAAACACGTCTTGTTGGTTAACAATGCATTTGTAAGATATAAGAAACACATTAACATACAAGATCACTTAACCTTGGAGCTGACAGGTAATAACAAAACCCTGTAGTGAAGGAGTAATAATCAGAGGCCTTCCCTCATGAGATTCATTTTTACCTTTCTCGAGGTATCTTTTTCTTTGGCATCAGTAGATTTCCTATAAAAGAATAAAACCACAAATGTTATCAGGATCCCACGATGAAATATGTTACTAGTTAACTGATTAATTTCTAGAAGGAATCTCCTTGTTCACATCATAAGGATACTCCCGCTGAGATGTAATTGGTGTCACGTGACATCATTTCTGTACACAGAAATTAGTTTGTGAAACCGTAGTCTTACTCTGAACGCCTGGGTGTTACGCCGGTTTCCTTTGATAAAGATGAAACCTACGAGAAAGAAAAAATAAACTCACTTTTCATGATAAACCAAGTCAAAGCACAAGGCAGCCTCCCGACAAACACCTACCCCAAGGTTTATGATAGGCTCATCAGATCCTCGAAAATGAAAACTATAGACATCGTCCCTGCGGATAACAGGAAAACATTCAATCAGATAGTGTTCTGGTTGATGAACGTAAGACCCCAAATAATTTGACTTACTCGTGCTCCTTTGTATTAATACCAAACTCTTTTGGTTTTCGTAGATTGAAGCTTCTGTTTTGTTGCTTTACCTACACACACAACATATATGTTTTAAAACGTCAACTTTCTGCTCAACGCAGCAATCTCACACTTGATGTCAGATAGATAGAATGAGTGTAACTGCCCCAGTGCCGGGTTTAGGACAAATCCTTGAGCTGGTACACGCTTTGCAAATATTCAATGAGATGAGAAAAAATATTGATTATGAATTATTTTGTATTAAAGGTGACTAAACTAAAGAAAAAAAATATATGTGTTATTGAATGGGAATTTCTGCCTCTGTACGGCAGTTGGTATAATATCCATGAAGAAGAGAAAGCTACAAAGCTTGCAGTCTATTATACTTTATTTAGCCATAAAAAGGTATCATCTTAGCCAAAATTGCTTTCTCTCTTTCTATGGCTAACACGACACAACTCTATACCTTTGCTAGACTGGAAAAAAAAGTAAAAACTTGAATGTCCTTTACCTTGTTTGAGTGCAGCGTAAAATTGTTTGCATTTCTAAAATAATAAAAAATCATTAGATTATCATTAAACACAAGAAAACACAATTCACTCAGTTCCCAGAGCACACAAAATGAATACACAATAGTGACATTTCCAACTAATAAAACTAAACCTACCGCAACAAATGCTCCTCCCCTGGCTTTTTTGTGTATTTGCATCCAATGTTACTGATTAATGACTGAGTTGCCTCTTTAAATGCTTTTTCCTTCTCGTACTGCTGAGAAAAAAAAAAGAATGTTACAGGGAATAAGATAGAAAGAGAATAATAGTAAAAGGATATGCCAGTAATCATGTGCGTGTTAATGCATTTGGCAGCTGTTGCTTTTAAATGAACTACTCTATTTATCGGCACAGAGGGGTTCGTCAGAATCCCCTACTTTCGGTTTGCAGGTCTTCTTAATCTACTTTCCCTTAGTGTACAAAATACAAAGCAGTAATGATGACACTAAAAAAATGTACCAAACACACTCTACAACTTTTTATAGTACTATTATGTTACCTTTGCTTTCTGGGCATCTTTTTCAGTGGAGCGAGGAAATACTTTTTGTTGTGGTCCAAGCAAACTTGGTGCCTCCTCTGCATCGGTGGAGAGGCCTTTCTTCCAAGGTGACACATGGCTTTGGTCACTGATCCTGGACATCTCATTTGGTCTTCTGCATTTGCTGGGGTTTAAGGAGACCGCAGGCCCTGTCCCCTTTCCTATATGACCTTTTGTGCTTGGATCTTGAGTTGTGATTTTACGGGGCTCTGCTTGTTGACAGGTCTTCTGGTTACTGATGGGGTTTATCGCCTCCTTTGGTGATCTTTTTCCATCAGAGACTGAACTGAAAGATTGCTGCTTGCCAATTTGGTCACTGACACCTACATCTAGAAACAGATAGCAAGACAAGTATTGTGTACAGAATTTGTGAGTAAAGAGGATAAACACAAATCTCCTCTACAGATTAAAAAATAATAAGGCTGCCAGCCCATGTTTTACCTCGATTGGACAAAAATACTTTTGATACACTTATCATCTGTTTCATACACTTAGCGCTTGGCTGCATTGTGCGTTTGTCTCGGCTGTATTCTTGTTCTCTGTGATAACGCTCACCAAGACCTGGCACTCTATAAAATATATTTCAAAAACCCTACTTAAATTACTTGTTCAAATGCAGTCTTTTTCATACCTCCATATGAAACTGTAAAATCAAATTATATATTTTCACAAAAACAGTACCACCAGACATGAACTGTCAGAATGTGATCCTAACAAGGTGGCTACAACAATTATATATATTTTAAAAAAAATATTTTAAATGGCTTATAATGTATTATGAAATCGATCAGAGCTTTGTCTGGATAGATTACATCACAAACAGGTCTTCTTATCGCCCTTCACTTTATTTTTGCATGCCATAAGAGACTGAGAATTGCCAATTCGCTACAAAAGACACCAATGGATGCCTGGAAATGCTACAGTATGTAATAAAGTCCCAGCATGGTAAGGTACATACATTGGAGGATCTCTTCTGGTAACAGGCTGTGTGTCTGGAACAATCTCTGTTTTCTCCTCTGTAAGCCAAAAAGAATGTCACAAAGCAGTATCTTATAAGTATATAAAATAGGAAGCATTGCAGTTAACAATAAAACAATACTAACCATTGGGAAGACTCTGAACCTTCTCCACCACTTTCCTAATTTCTGAATTATCTGCTGATTTAAGCTACATAACAGAATAATAATGAAATAACAGAATCATAAAGATTTTGCCTACCTCATTTAACATATTTAATCCCCTGAGACCTACCTTCTCTGATTTTTGTCCTGCCCGGCTATCGCATTTATTTGAAATAGGTACCGTGCATCTTTCTGAGGATCTAACCATTTCTAACGGTGGCTTCACTCTTCCTTTAGGTAATGTTGCTGCAAAAAATATGATCCACGTACATTTTAAATGTTTTTACAGGTCAATAGGTCTCTTCCAGTCCGTATTATGCATTAGGTTTTATGAATGGTGCCAAGTCCTAACGTACCAACCCCTGGGCACCATTCATCACCAGGCTTTTTGCTGTTTTCAGCCTTGTTTCTAGGTTTGGTTAGTAACTTTTGAGCACCGATGTACCATTGCTATATGTTATTTCATTTGTTCCTTTTTACTTTATCACTGTGGTCATCCTTGTTTTTGTTCGTTTTTGGTGATTAATATATTTTAAACCTTAAACAAGGTGAACACTAATTTGAAACAGGTAACCAGGAAAGAATAAGCTGTGTTTAACTCACGTGTCCTGGTTGCAAAAGGGTTTATCATTGAGGCTTCAGAGATTTTACTTCTGCTTGGCGTAACCAGCTGAAAACCCAAATAAAATAATAATAATAATAATAATAATAATACAAACATCTACAGGATTTTAATCAATGAAACCAGTACAGGTTTACCAATTATTAATAATCACTGACATTCATTAAAAGGTTTAGAAAAACAGCGAATCACGTTTTTTAAGTAAATAATGAATTAATGTTAACCCAATAAAATACAGGTGGGGGGAATATGCCAGCATAGAGGATGGTAGAGGTTCCAGATAGGAAACATTTCTGTTCCACTGTTAAAAGAGAGATGCACAAGTAATAAGAACTGCACGGTCTGGCACCTTTCCTCTATACATGTCCTCCTAAATTCCATGTCCATGGATATGTAAAACCAATGCCCTTTCTATGCATTCAGGCTAATGCTTGCCTTTGGATGATCACTCTGGCCATCACTCACGAGGCTGTGTTGATTAAGGCCTGATGTTGTTGAAGGAGGCCGTTTATGTGACTTGGCTTCACTCCCACCACATGCTTCTCTATGCTTTGTAGAAAAGGAAGACTCCTGGCTCTCAGGAACAATAACCTGCATAACAAAGTGAACTCTTTGAAACGGTTCTAGGACATGTTCCTTATTTGTAATAAGTGAATAAAAAGTCAGATACCTTTCAATCTCTCCAACTATTATTTGTAGGTTTGTTAAAAGAAAAAAAAGCCCTTACCCAAATGCCCCAACTGTATTCTGTGGCCTATCAGAGCTAGAAAATGCATTTGAGCTGCTGTTTGTCATATAAATTACCTGGGATCTACTTTCTTCAAAGATAATATGCACGGCTGCTTTAGCCACAGAACCTGTTCTGTTTTTGGGGATTGCCTAGAGTTGAAAAAAGGAATATTTCATCAATGATTCAAAACCTTATAATCCATTACAAATGATAAAAAATTATGATTTGTGTTACCTCTGTACTATCCACGGAAACACGACAGTCAATTGTGTTATGATTATGCACTCATAATATACATTTATGTGGGATTATAACAGTATGATTTTATCAAACGTAACAAGGTTATAAATCAAAACATAAATCTGTTGATGCTTCGATCTATGGAAAAAATAAAAACTGTACCTTACATTTATTGGCACCAAATATTCTTCTAGTAACATCACCAATATCGAATAAAGAGTGAAAATAGATCTGAATCTGCGACCCTTTGTGTCTGCCGACTGTTGCTGGTGTATTAAGGGTTATGGTTAATAACTTCTTATTCTCTATTTCTGTTGTGGGGAAAAAAGAACACTTTCACTAGTGGATATTTTTAAGGGTCTCGTTGTTAACTTCTATGTACAAATATAAGTTAAGTGGTGTTGTCTTGCCATTTAACTACCGTATTTGCTCTATTATAAGATGACCCCCCCAAAATCTGAATATTAATTTAGGAAAAAAGAAAAAGCCTGAATATAAG
>VKOC01024845.1:0-24637 GCA_009364415.1 Spea multiplicata | reverse complement strand
TATATATACTGTATATATATTCACTTCCCATCTCCCACATGCATTCTTAGGAAACAAAGTATTTACATTTTGCATGCGTATTTTTTATTAAAAAAATATTAATATCTTAAATCATATAAAATGTTAGTGGATTAGATATAAGTCATTTTGGAGGTTTATTTATATTGATCACCACGCACTGTACTCTGAATGATCAGATGGACAAACCTAAATATTATATATTATTATCATTAATATTATAATATTATTTATTTATTATTATACAATAACAACAAATCTCCCGGCAGATCGGCCCAATCGAGACCGGCCATTTTTCCTGCTCTAAAGACTCAAACCTTAATCAGGCGTTGGTCTCGTCTTAGATTCAGAAGCCGGGTGTCTATCCCATGCATGTTTAATCCCCTCGCTGTATTACCCTCTACCACCTCTGCTGGGAGGCTGCTCCACTAATCCACCACCCTCTCAGTAAAGTAAAACTTCGTTCCATCTAATCCTCGGACCCTCTTATTCTATCATGTCTTTTCATCTGTACTTTATAAAATCTGAACAGTATTATATATTTCTTGTGTGATAATGATGGACCTGCAACTACTCGCTTTTAATCTTAAGTGTTACTGTTACCAAAACTCTTCTATTAAACCCCATAGATGGAAAAGAAAATATGAGGGTGTGAGCCGGCTCGGTGCCCCCCGATATACTCATATATATTTTATATGGAAGCAGTTGATATTCTCTCTTCTCGCGGCGTTAGCGTTCCGGCACATTCCGCTCTTTGTTTCATTTTACTGGGAATAGATTTGATTTATTTTAAGAAATACTAACCCAATAAAGAAGCTACAAATGAACTGCTCGGTAATAAACGGGGCTCCCCGCCCCCCCGGCCCGGCTCTCGCTATTTGCTTATATTGGTTCGGGGGTTGTTTTAAAATGCGGCGGCAACAACTACTGTATACAGGCGGCTATTAACGGCTTTCCTGGGACTTCTTATACGTCGTGTGGATTACATTTTATGAAAAGTATTGTCATCGGGGGCATGTAACGATGCCATTCTTATTAACCCCTTCAGGTGGATTTTGCTGCATGGTGGGCTATAGCGCGTCTGTAAATAAGGGCGATGTTCAGGGTGTATAAATGGGGGGGACTTTGCGTTTCTATTGCAGATTTATCATTACTTGAGAATATTGGAAACCCGCTGATTAGCCCCATTTTCACCAAACTATACCGTTATTTTATTATTTTACCAGCCTCAGCATGTCGGCTCGTGTGACTGCTGTGTGGAGATTGGGATACCCCTTCTGTTTGTCCAGATTTGGGGCACTGAGTGAGGGCAGTACATGCTCAGTGAGTGAGGGAAGTATACTTAGTGAAGGAGGGCAGTATACTCAGTGAGTGAGGAAAGTATACTTAGTGAGGGAGGGCAGTATGCTAATTAAATGCCAATAAGAGGGCAGTACAATTGATGAATGATGGCAATATACTCTGCAAGAGCAGTATATGCTGTGTGAGGGCGGTATACTCAGTGAGTGAGGGTGGTATACTCAGTGAGTGAGGGCAGCATACTCAGTGATTGAGGGTGGTATACTCAGTGAGTGAGGGCAGTATACTCAGTGAGTGAGGGCGGTATACTCAGTGAGTGAGGGCGGTATACCCTGGGAGGTCAATATGTAATGTAAGAGCAGTACACTCAGCAAGTGAAGGTGGTATAATAATAGCATGAGTACGATATACTCAATGAGGGCAGTATGTACTCTGAGCATAGAAGGGCCTTATTTTCTGTGGTTAGAGGGGCCCGAGGCATCCTTCTTTGTCTGGAGGCAGAGGTCTGTGTAAAAGAGATACTCAGGGCCCCCAGAAGTTTATAACTTCCATTATAGTCAACGGAGGCGCATCGTACGACCACTTGGGACGGTTGGTGTTGGCAGTATACAAACGTCCACTCAACCAACCGCCATTTTTCAAACCATTACGATCACAGACTGAACTACGATTCATTTTTAGATTTTTAGATCTTTTTTAATGATATTTTTGGAAGGGCCCCTATCCATTGGCTGAAGATAACAATGCTGGATGGCAGGGGTGGGCAGTCCAGAATTCTCCACAAAGGGGCGTCCTGACACGGACCGGTCCGCTCGTAGGGGCAGGAACGCAGCAGGGTCACGTAACTGCGGTAGAAGTAATGACGCAAGTAAGGTAATGGACTGAGGGAATTAGGGCGTGAGAATGTATGTATGTGTGTAATAGTGAATGTATGTGCGTGTGTGCTTGTGTGTTAGCATGAGTGTGTATATTTGTGTGTGTCAATATGTGTGACATTGCATATGTAAATTACTGGGGTAGCAAGGGGCTACTTCTCGCTCTGTTATCTGACCCCCAATCTACTAGACAAACACCTGACAAACACCTGATTAGGACAAAAGAACGGTCCTAATCAACCAGTTGGACTAATGAAAGTCTATGGAGGAACGGACTTCATTAGCATTGCCATAAAGCATCAGCTCAGTGCGGTGTTTAAGCAAATCTTGATCTCCCGGAAGAGCTTTTATCTGCTATACAATAATAATTAGAAGCTAAAGAAAAGGTGACTTTAGAGATAAAACAAATTGGTATTTAGGAAAATGTTCAAAGTTTTGAGCAATGGGATATAAATTATGCATGAAATGTCTAGACATGGAAATGTGATATTAGAAATTTGCATACATTCAATCATTATATCATCACATGTATTTGTATCTGTCTGTTCTCTAAAAAAATGTCTGGGAAAAAATTTTTTTTTAGCAAAAGATATTAAGGTAAAGGCCAATTATTCAATTCCGAATTGTTTGAAGTTTCTGGTTTCAGAAAAAAATATGCTTTGAAAGAATTATTTTAACATCACTATTTTTTGGACTACTTTATCTATAAAGTTACTATATTATGATTTACCAAGGTGGCTTCTGTATCTGTGACATCATTAGACTAATTTAAAATATTGACATAATAAAAAATGATGGTGCCCCCTGCAAGACATACAGTGGGGGCCCCCAGTTTATCCTACACACACAGTAATATACACACTAACATACTAACATAATTACACACACTAACACACTAATGTACTGTATGAACTTACATACACACCTAGCATTCTAAAATACACACATACAGTAACATATATTTTCACACACACTAACATTCTTAAACACACACACATATGTAACATTCTAGCACACTTACACATACATAATAACACATACTATTATACTCACACTCACACACATACAGTAACATACCTACACACAGTGACACACTTACACACATACATACGCACACATTCAGCAACATTCTTAGGCTAATATTCTTACTTACACACGCATACTAGCATACATACATACATACACACAGTAACATACTTACACACACTAACATACTTATTTACACATACACACCTACCTTTGTTGGCTCAGGAGGGAGCAGGCCGTTGACAGCCTTCTGATCCCTCGTGGTCCTCACACATTGCCTATGTCTAAGCGCCGGAAAATGCCGTCACATTCCAGAACTAGGCCTAGCCTGGGAGGGGGTTGGAGGAGCTGATGTTGGCGCCCCCCCATAGGGCACCCCCTACCCCCACACCAGATTAAAGAGACGTGATTGTAAAGCGGACCAGTCGCTTCGGTTCGTGGACTAGAACACAAAAAACAGTTTATTGTGTAAAAGTGGAGCTTTTTCAGACAGTCAGAACAATGTTATCAAGTGAAACGAACAAAGAAAGCAAACTAAATTGCCCGCCAGTATCTCTAGCCAATGGGCGTTGAGTACCTGGGGGTGGCGACCAATCAGATTGAAAAACTGGGGAAAAAATAGTCCACATTTTGAATGTAACCACTGGGCATAGGCACTGGTAGGGATCCAGCCAACGGTGCTTCATGTGATGACGAGCTGACACACATACCAAGTTTTACTTTACTGAGAGGATGGTACTAAGAAAGTGGAACAGCCTCCCAGCAGACGTGGTAGAGGGTAATACAGTGAGGGGATTTAAACATGCATTGGATAGACATACGGCTCCTGAATCTAAGACGAGACCAACGACTCATTCAGGTTTGAGTCTTTACAGCATTAAAAATTGGCAGACTAGACGGGGGCCGAATGGGGCCGATCTGCTGGCAGGTTCTCCGTTTCTATGTTCTTGGAATATGACTGCAGGTAAAGTCTTCATTCTGCCTCCAATGTTGGATTATTAAGAGATCTAGGTTATCTGAAAGAGAAACTCTCTCCTGCTCACCCAGCTCTTCCCACTACTAAATACCCTTAGTTGAGATTTTCGATCATCAATCGGTATAACCATTTAGTAGACATTTGGTTTAGACATTCATTTTATGGAAGAGCCAAAATTATCCAATCACTTTCCTGGAGATCTCTCCCTTCTCCTCCCGACCCTTACAAAGGCTGCCTGAAGCAATCAGCAACAATCAGCAACTTAACAAAAGGGGAGAGATAACTTAATGGGGTCAAAGAAACTGCTGACCCTGAGAACAGGAAGTTAAGACGACTGCTCCCACAATAAAGCCATAAAAAGGGATTAAATACACATATATTGCTTATTGGATTATGAAAACATCGTTCTATAGGTTTGTTTAGTGCTTAGAGCCGTGGAATGTTAGATTTTTGGAAAGGTGACAGATCTGCTTCAAACAAAGGGAGGATTGGCCTCTTCTAATACGAAATGATATAAAAAAAAATGTATCCTCAGGTTCCGTAAATCTTCTACTAAAAGAGGAAATTTAATTTGTACGTGATTAGCAGTCATGTGTTTCTCTTTATTAGCGAGTCGATGCATAAAACCAGGAATTCAGATTTGACCTTTAACGGCTGCCAACCTCGTTTCAACCGCAATTGTAATTTTTTTTTTTATTTATTTGTATTTTTTTATTTATTTATTTATTTTTTTGAGCGAGAGCCGGCGGCTAAGTGAAGAAGACGGATTAGCCGTGGAAGGCTCACGTTTGATATTGGAATCAAATCAATGGAAAAAAAGAATGCGTTGTCTAGTATATTGGATGAATTAGGGAGTCTGTTTAATGTTAAGTGCTTCAAATTGGATTATGTTGGAAGCGAGCAGAAGTTACTGCCATTCTGCACAGTCTCTCCTTCGTCCCCCCCCCCCCTCCGTTCCGTCCTGTTTAATGGCATGTCTAATATGTTTTCCAGACATCGCGCTCTAAGATCACAGAGTATGATAACTCCAAAAACTCCACGAGTCAAACTGCTTTTTTGGCCAAAATGTTGTTTTTTACCCCCACCCCCGACCCGATCGAACATTTGTATAAATTGCTTTGCTGACATCTTTCAGGGTCTGCTGCCAAATTATGTGTGATACAAACAAGCAAGCAGTCCCGACGATGAGGGATGGAAAAAGTCACGATGTAGACCTCTGGTGTTGACCACCTGTTCGGATAGATACTCACTCAACGGCCGTCCATAAGCATTTTATTTTATTATTATTATTATTTATTGTTTATATAATAAAAATTATTATTATTATTAATAATAATCATTTATTTATTTATTTACAATGAAGAAGTTTATTAACCAGATAATAAACAGAAAATGCAGCTTTTATATGTTCATTTCCTTTGCTGAAGGCAAACAGTTAACCAAAGCTATTATCACCGATGGGAAAAAGTAAATGTGCCCCCAAACCTAGTAACAGATTTTGCCCCCCTTGGCGGGACAACAACTGCAATCAAATGTTATGTTAATGCGATAACCGTCAATAAGTCGTTTACATGGCTGTGGAGGAATTCTGGCCGCTCTCCATGGCAGAGTTGTTTTACTTCGGCCACATTGAATAATTTTCGACCATGGACTGCCTTTTTAAGGTCATGACACAGGATCTCAATCAGATTCACGTAACGGACTTTGAGTCGGCCTCCAAAACCTTCATTTTTTTTGAGCCAATCAGAGTCGGACTTGCTTGCGCGCTTCGGATCTTCGTCCTGCTGCGTTACCAAGCTGTGCTTGAGCTTTAGGTCACAAAATCATGGCCGGACGTTCTCCTCCGGGATTACCTGGTAGAGAGCAGAAGTCATGGGTCCATCAATCGTGGCAAGTTGCCCAAAGCAGCAAAGTAACCCCAGACCATCACACGACCACCACCGCGTCTGACTGTTGGTATGATGTTCTTGTTGTGGAATGCTGTGTTAGCTTCACTCCAGATGTAACGGGACTTCCAAAAAGTTCCATGTTTGACTCGTCAGTCCAGAGAATATTATCCCAAGATGTTTTTTGGCAAATATGAGAAGAGCCTTGGCGTCCTTTTTGGACAGCAGTGGTTTTCGCCTTGTAACTCTGCCATGGATGCCGTTTTTGCGCAGTCTCTTTCTTATTGTGGAATCGTAAAACACAGACCGTAACTGAAGTAAGTGAGGCCTGACGTTCTTTACATGTCAGTCAGGGTTCTCTTGTGACTTCCTGGATGAGTTGTTGATGCGCCATTGGAGGAATTTTGGTCGGAAATGGTTTGGTATTATTTTTCTACTTGTCTGGCTGTTTTTTTTTTCTGGATGGCCCCTTTACTTGGTATCATTGGTTTTACTGATCACTGGTGGAGGGCCATGAAAAGGTAAATATCTTGTTTTTTTCCCCACAGGATTTCTCCCTGCGGGTGCCAATGGGGTGCATAGTGATTATAAGTGATCTAAGGGTTTCTTAACCACCTTCATCCTAGAGAGATAAAGGTGTGGTTTGGATGGGGTCTGCACCCCTCTAAAATGGCATTTCAAGATTTTAACCCCCTACATCTCAGGCGGCGGGGCGCAAGCATATCCCACAAAGGACAGATATTTTATTTTAGCCCCCACCTTTAGTATTTATTTTATTTATTCTTACTGAACTTGCATGCCCTCACTTGAAAGTTGCAAAATTGTGTGTCCTTGCAAAGAATGAACAGGAATGAATATGGTGGTTGGTGGATAATGATTGTAATGGGGGAATGGAAGTTAATGATATGGATGGGTATTTTGAGGGGACGCTTTACACTAAATAGAGTCACAGCACGTCCAACATCATAAATGTACACATACATACACACAGCCACTCTAACACCATACACTCGACATATACACAGCCACTTTCTATAACCATGCAGCTCGTACGCTTTCCTCAACCTCCTTCTTATATTGTTAGCTCTATTTTTTAGCTAAATTGTTTTAGCCTCAGGATGATCAATTAATCAAGAGCATTTGATTAGCAACACCTGTCTGCTACGTAGCATTTGAATTCCTAAGGAAGCAGTAAGAGTGTTTAGTTTTTCCCACATGGCTTCTCCATTTTGGCTTTATTTTTGTTGAAAAAACCATGACACTGTGTTATATGTCATGTGTTGTTGTTATTCATCCGAGGTTGTATTTATCTCATTTTTATACCTGCCAAGGAACAGATGATTGCTATGATGTCCTGATATGTAAAACCATAGAGTTTTTTTCACACGACTCTATCTTATTTTAGATTTGACCTCGCCCATTAATTTTACTGCAATCGTTTTATCTCCAAAATATCTAAAATGACTTAAAATAGCCCCAATCTACATTTTCTGTAAACTTTCAATCTGGAATTTTTGTGTTTTAACAGAAAATCTAGTTTAGAGGCTTTAACGCATCATTTTTTTTTCTCCTAGAAACTTTAAGGCAACCGAAAAAAACCCTGACGCTTTGCAGTGTTGAATACCTGTTTACATTGCCGAAAAAACATTGTTTTTATGTTGACAGAATAATTGAATTTTAACATATACACCGGAATTTGTTTATTCTACGTTTCATGTTGTTATGGCATGGCGTTTGGTAATGTTTTAAGTAACTTTCCTAATACGTCTGAAGGTAGATCGGCAGTGAGAACGCGCATACATCGGGGCGGATAGAGTTACAGTTACTATTTGAGTAACTTTAAGTTATGCCATTTCTAACAATGTGAAGTAAATATATTAAACCAGTACCAGATGTTCCTTTGACGAGCTAAGGTTGGAAAATACGGCCTTCCCCGCAAAAAAAAAAAAATAAAAATAAAAAAAATGCCAGATTCCTTCTTCGAACCCACCCCTGACCTTCACGTCTGGGAGATTCCCCCAAAGCCCCTAATTGTTGTCAGAAATTGTAAAAAAAAAAAAAAAATCATCACTTTTTTTTTATATAAACAGCCTGAAACTCCACTTATTTGCCAGATGTGAACACTCTTGCTTTTCGAAGTGAATATAATACAGCTCATATATCTCAGCTGGAAGGAACATACACTCAACAGGGTTTATTCCCTTATTAAATTCCCCCCAAAAAAGTGCACTATAATTCAGATAAGTGATCCTTTTTTTCTCGTATAAACAGTACAACATTTATTTAGACTAAGCAGCGAGCTTTAAAAATATGAACTGTTTTTTGACTTACGGCTATTATTTTTAGAGAGGGGAGTTTGTACTTTTAAAATTAAAATGTAAGCTTGTTATGATCCTGTAAAGATTATCTAAATTCGCATTGATAATTATTAGCAAGACGCCATGTTTGCTCGTTAGGAGGGGGCCGGGGGAACCAAGTGATGTCACAGAGTAGATGGCGTTTCCTTAAGGGTAAACTTCATAGCTGCCAACAGTCCTAAAAAGCAGGGTTATCACGCTCCGTGCATTTTGGAAAGGGAGAGGAGGAAGGGTATTTAATAGATTGCAGTGACGTGAAGCGGGGTAATGTTACGAACACGCTGATTTTTTGGTATGGAATTTTAAAATTAGTAAAAAAAATGTGTGGAATCCTAATTATACCTCCTAAATATCCCAGCCAATCACAGTCCTCAGGGGAGCTCCTTTGCTTTTTTTGGTTAGTCATAAAGCACCAATATGTTTTCAGCCACCATATGCTTCTGATGACATCAGACACTAGACGTGTAAATGGACGAAAAAAGTTTCGGACAATTTTTTTGTATCGTTTCTGGGCTATTTATTTTCGGACGACTAATTTATTTTGCTGCCCAATCGGTTTGGACGAAATTCGGAGGGCTTTTTTCCCTCGTAAACAAAATTCGTTGTCACTCCCCCCCTCTCATTCAGGCTCCACCATTTTGTGGAAGCGCTCCAGGAGGCTTGGTCAACAGAGCTCATTCCGGGGAGAAGAAAAAAGGCAGAAGAAAGAAGACAGAAGAACGAAGACAGAATAACAAGAAGAGGGAAGAGAAGAAGTGGAGCTGCTGAAAAGGAGACAGGGACACAGAAGCACTTGGCTGAGAAGTTAGGGAGACACTGACAGAGAGCATGAGACAGAGTGAGAGAACATGATAGAGCATGAGTGAGACATCTTATGAGAGAGTAAAAAAGCACCAAATACAAACAAAAATCTGAAGCTCCCTGCTTCGTTTTTATTTGCTTTGTTGGGATTGCTCCTTGTTTTCAGAGACTCATACAAACTAATGGCAGTATCCCTTGCGTGAACCCATTTTTTGCTGAAAATGAGGCCGCAAATTTTGCCATTTCAGAGTTATTTGGCCACAGTAGTTCCGCGAGTCTTCTATGCAGTGTTCCGAATTCTAAGAGGTTTCCAGATCACAAGGGAAGATGCTGAAGAAGACCATGGGCACTTGAGTATTTCTGTTAAAGTTTTTCTTTAAGTCTATCATAAATTAATACCCCAGATACTGAACAAAAGGACATTTAGCATCCACCTTGCCCCGTATTGGGCAGAAGCTCTACTGCATCTCATGACATCTCATAGTTCCCTTAAGAAAATGTATTAGAAGAATTGTGACAGATTATCTATTAGAGGAGCGCCTAGGGACTCCTGAGCTCTGGGAGGCTAGGTGCGCTACTGGATAATTTGCCAGCACACCACCACCGGCTGCATACCACTATCTGCACTGCGTGGACTACTATAGAAAGGAGGTAGACATTAGGCATTATGTGACCCCACATTACTAATGTAATGCTCAAGAAAACAACTGATTGCCTCCCTGTATGTCAACAGTATGCCAATCATAAGTGTCCCTGCCAAAAATCAGATTGACCACTGTCTAGGAACTAGATTGGAGTAGACCTGGTGGAGCCACCGGAAATACACATGGAAGAACAGCTCGTTCTGTCCCATATGCCCATTACATGTGACCTTCGACTTCTCTAACTACCAGTAAGAGCTCACAGCAGGGGTCGGCCAACTGGTAACAACCTGGAAGAAAACAGATCCTTGCCGATTACCCTTGCAAATTTAAGTTCAAAGCAGAAGAGAAGTTTGCAAGAGAAGCTCGTTGGGGTTGACCCTTCATATGGGAGTGAAATTGTCATGGTTTCATCTAATTGTACCCTTATATTGAAAATAACTCAATAAAGTCTTAAGATAAAAAGAATAGAATTGTATATAGCGCATGGGTAAAAAAAAACAAATGAATAACTTTAAAATATAGGGGATTCTGAAAACCCTACAATGTTGTTTAGTAAAGATATTCAATGCTTTTGTCCCATCACGGGAACAGAGAATGATTCACTAAACCCGGGGAGGACAAACACGTAACCGCACAATATATTCCAGATGTGTCAATGATTTACTAACGTGTGTAGAGATGAAAACATGGGGTTGAAATATAGAAGTTGATGGCAGATCGGCCCCATCAGGCCCCTGTCTAGTCGCCCATTTCTCCTGCTGTAACGACTCAGATCTTAATCAGTCGTTGGTCTCGTCTTAGATTCAGGAGCCATATGACTATCCCATGCATGGTTAAGTTCCCTCCCTGGATTATCTCCCTGCTGGAAGCCTATTCCACGTACCTACCACCCTCTCAGTAAAATACAATTTTCTTCCATTCCATGTAAGACTCTGACCCTCTAGCTTTAGATTATGGCCCATTGTTCTAACATTTCTCCACTTGTGAAATAAACCTCCCTCCTGTACTTTGTTAAATCCCTTTAGAAATAAAATGTAAACTTATCCTGTAACTGAGATTGCTGACGCAGATGAAAAGATTAAAAAAAAGAAAACATTTTGTTAACGTGTGAAGAAATAGCAAAACATACCCATGATCCATGGTCGCTGTCGTACATGGATGTGAACGAGGCTTTGGGGAAAAATATCTGTCGGGACAGTGAATATGTAATTTTATATTAAGATATAATTCTAGATTTCACCCCAATATGTATTTTACCATTACACGTCCACGACCCATCTAAGATGGCGGCCATCAATGTGGCACCCTGTTGGGTTTTGCCTCAGCTAGAAACAAAGCTTTGCCAGCTACAACATATCATCTGTTAACTTCACAAGGAATGAATGACTTTGAAAGATGATGTTTGAATAAATGCACTTGGCTTTGGGTAATATTTATAAGAGTCATAAAAGCCAACATTCCTGGTATGCAAAAGCCGTGGTCACTTCCTCTGACTGTGTAATTGTCTAGGTAATGAGTTGGGTGGCCTTCTACTATTAGATTCTGGGCCGAAAAGGACTATGGTTTGTTAGAAATGTAGTTTATTTGCCAAAGTTCATATATTTTTAACTTTATTATTATTCCATTACTTCCATTGCGTCTACTACTTTCTTGGAAGAACATTCCAGGTATCTGCCACGTATTCGGTGACGTATTACTTTCCTGAACTGCTCCCCAAGTCAGTGTAATGCATTTAGAAAATGTATTGGGAGATGGCACGCTGTCATGGGCTGGAGTTTGGCCAAAACCTTTAATTCTCTTAAGTGTTGTGGTCCTCACATGCATATGGAAGACTCTTATATGGCAGACATGCTTGGATCAGCTTGAATCCAGGTCAAGGAGACAAGTTGATGGTCTTGCTCCATAACGGCTTAACTAGTGCCATGGCAATGGTTGGTTTACTCAATGTTGTACCTTAATTTGCGAGTATTTGTCAGGTCCTTTGGCAGGTAGACCTTTGCGGTCTCTGCTCATAACTACAGAAGAGGGGAAAACATTTTTTTAATGACCTCAACTTTGTGTCTAGTGTGGAAGAAAAGGATATTGTCTGTTAAGTTGTCACCTAAAATCTGAAAATGTTCTTGAGTAGAATGTTGAAGGTCGATAAAAGAAGAGTATAAGAGTCATCATCTTGATGAAGCTTTCTAAGAATGTCGGCCTACGAGGAAATGGATAGCTTGGGTGAGGTGGAAGAATAGTTTTAAAGCACTCACAAAGGAATTCCTATGGATCTATGACATCATAGTGTATGAGGTACATTTACAGACATTTTACTAGCAAACCTGAATGTGTCAGGTTTGATGTGGAGTCTCCGGTTGAAGCACTGGCACTCAATCTTTGGCGAGGGGAACGAGGTTTGATAACATCCAATGCCCACCCAGTTTCTACCCTGACGTACAGATCTCCCAGACCCCTGAATGAAGCTATAACTCAAGGAGGAGCAGCTGGCTACCTACACACTTAATCCATTTTAAAATGCACACTACGTATAAGTCGAGCCAAGTGAGTCGTGTTGACCAATGACTCAACCAACAGCTTGGTCATGTTGAGAAGTCAATGTCTCCTTCTCTCTCAATCTCCTTACAGGTCGTAATCTTGAAAGACCAGGGATGTCTTCTTCTTCCGTTCCAATACGGGTGTAATTCACATTATAAACATGTGTAATTATTATTGTCATGTGTTATATTATTGTTAATTTCCACTTCCCTCTATTGTAAACGCGTGATACCTGAGGGCGGTCATATATTAAGCTTCGGCATTGGAGAGGACCTGAAATAAGACATAGATGATATCCAGAATTCCTTTTAGAGGAAGAAAAAAAGTCTGAAAGTGTGTAATTATGGGTTTTTACACATTGTACAGACAATTTCCATTAAAAAAAAAAAAACAGCAACAAATGAGCCGTAAAGTCCTGCGATCGAGGTTCAAGGTTTCCTTCCCATCTGGGAAAACAAGTAAAATCCGAGATAATCCTTTCGGCTTTTTCCTAAATTTAAGCTCACACTCTCTGCCTCGACAATCATTTCTGCAATTATTTCTGCTTGGCTATACGGGGATTCTAAAAGCATCTCTCCTGATTTGTCCTTAAAAGTTTATTTATTTGGTTTTATTCAAGAAATTATTGCAACGCTGGAAGTATTTTCGAAATAATATTCTTAATACGCACTGATCTGCTAAGTCGTAGTTTTTGTAAATTGTAACAATTAGGTTTTTTTTTTTTTAATAAAGCCTTATAGATTTATTACAACAAAAGCCGTATTATCTTTCTTATTATTTATAGCTGTGCTGTCCCTTTATAGGTTCTTGCGGGATGAATATTCTCTTTATTGTGAAACATTTGTAAATGTATGTAACATTTTATGGAACCATGGAACTTGGAACCTTTTGACAGGTCTCATCTACAGCCATCATCCTTGGCAACTAAAGGGAAAGTTGGGTTCCAGCTCTGGAACTGAAGCTTCTCCTAAAGGTTAGTAAATTTTCCCTACGGGCTGAAAAATGGCTTATAAAGTAGTTATTATTAGTAAATGTATAGTTACCAGTCTATGTATATGATGGGCTGGGGTGTATCTTTATTGTGATGTTATGAGATGAAGCCCCTCTATCAGGACTCTCTCTCAGAGAGAGTGGCCATGAACCGCGGTCACCCACCAGTGGTGACCATGATAGTCGTGCCCTTACGACTGAGCAGGAAACAGGAACCAGCTGTACGATACGCGTAGTTCAGAGACCGCTTAGATGAGCAAAGGTTGTAGACAGACCACAGCATCAAAGCCGGAGAAATAATTCAGGAGTGCTGCCAACAAGCAGAGGGTCAGGAGATCCGGGTCACAACGGTATTCCAAAAAATCAAGGTCAAGCCAGGTCGGGGGGTCAGCAAAAGGGCAAACCAGAAACAAAAGTCCAATAGACGGGCCAAGGTCGGAAGCGGGCAGTCCAAACGAAGACACTAGAGACACGCGGGTCTCAGGACAGGTAACAGGAACAGGTAATCGGACAGGTCACAGGGCAGGGAAAATCTGGTCCAGGCGGCACAGAACACTAAGTCACACTCGTGCAGGCAGGCAGGCAATAACCGAGCACCTGTCCACGGGTGTTCGGGGTTCAAATATGGTGGTACTTGCCTCCCGGAATTGGATCACGTCGTCTTTAAAAGGCCCATAATGCAGGGCGAGTGACGAGACGGCATGATGGGTTAAAGCTGAGGGTAGTGCGAGGCTGCCCACTGTAGGGAGGACCTAGAGACCCGAACCCGAGGTCTGCCGCCGCACTGCGGGGCGGAGGGAGACCCAGCGTGCGGCGGGTATTGGGCACCCACCATGGACGTAATTCAGGATCATGACGCCATCATTGTTGGTCCTCCTCATCTTTTCATGGATGCAGATGGTACCTGAACACCCAAGTTCTGGACAAAATTGCCCAGGAATAAGTCGTGTATCTGGGACATCCTCTATTAGCTAGAGAATGAATTTTGGGGGGGGATAGGGGAGTTTTCTCGTCTAGCTCTGGACAGATTTATTCCGTTCCCCATATTTCTAATGCTTCTTGTTTCATTTGGCATCATTGCATATTATTGGTGTATATCTACTGACACTGGAAACCAACAACGTCTGATGGGGTGAAATAAAGGGAAACATTTTATGATTTTAATGTTAAAAATATATTATCTGTGGTTCTTTGGCAAGATGCAGCTATAGAGATTGCAAATTAAAACCATTTGCATTATACGATAGATAAGAGTCGTTCTTAGAATTCTGAAATATGTTCTGTCTCTGCCAGGTGTGCGCAAAATTGGAATTTACACCATTACGTCAGAGCAAGAGGTTTTACTGTACTGGGAGGGTGGTCGGTAAGTGGAACAGCCTCCCAGCAGAAGCGGTAGAGGCTAATACAGTGAGGGGAATTGAAACATGCATGGGATAGGCATACGGCTGATTTAAGGTTAAACCCAAGCAGATCTCATGCTAGCCTTTAAGAAAACAGTTAAATAAAAGACAGTTTTACAAGTCTTTAGACTCCGGGGAGAGTATAAAATGCGGGACGCATGAATAGATTTGGTTATAAAAAAAAAAAAAGTCCTTTCCTTTCTGAGTGTACGGTAAATATATGTGCTTTACTATGACTCATGGTACACCTGTTCTATGATTAATTCCTAATAATGCACAAGAATGTATGAGTTGTTAACGTGGTCGGAACGCCAGATACATGTTTTATAGCGTGTTACGAGCCGGCGCTTAAATCATATTAATTACGTGTAAAGAAAAGATCGGAGCGTCTGCTCAGAGATTCCTTCTCACGTCGCATCGTCCTCGGTGTCATTCGTCTCCGCGATTCAGGATTTTGTTTCACTTTTAAATTGTTTGCTGTGATTTGCAATGAATCATCGGTGGGTAAAACCATTGCATTTGTCGGCAGATCGGCCCCCGTCTAGTCCCCCCGTTTCTCCTGCTGTAAAGACTCAAACCTTAATCATTGGTCTCGTCTTAGATTCAGGAGCCGGATGTCTATCCCATGCGTGTTTAATCCTCTCACTGTATTACCCTCTACCGCTTCTGCTGGGACTCTGTTCCACTTATCTACCACCCCCTCAGTAAAGTAAAACTTCCTTCCGTTCCATCTCAGTCTCTGACTCTCTAGTGTGAGATTCCGGTGTCTTGTTGTAACTTTTCTCCTTCTTAGAAATAAAATTCTATTATCCCTTGTCCCTCTTTTCTCTCCCCCATCTCTCTCTTCTCTCCCCATCTCTCTATCTCCCTTGTCTCTCTCTTCTCTTTCTCCCTCCCTCATCTCTCTCTCTTCTCTCCCCCATTTTCTTCCCCATCTCTGTCTCCCTCGTCTCTCTCTTCTCTCCTCATCTCGCTATCTTTCTCCCCCCGTCTCTCTCCCCTACCCTCTCCTCTCTCCCCCGTCTCTCTCCCCTCGTCTCTCTCTTCTCTCCCCTGTCTCTCTTTCCCATCCCCTCACTCTCTCTCTTCTCTCCCCCATCTCAGTGAGTAACTCCAAGTAACTTATAAATGTAACCCATAGAAAGACCTGGGTTTACAGAGGCAGCTTTAGGATTTTGAAACACAGAAGATACTGCGGCTCTATCTCTATCAAAAAGTCTTATCACCATAGCAACCAATGGAATATTGCATTCCATTGCTCCAAATTGTGCACCAGAATAATGGATTTTACACCAATGGATTTAATTACATTTTCTTTCAAAATACCTCAGAGCTGTAGGGGGATCTGTATTGGAGCAGGACTGGCCCCCTGGACTTAGTCGGCATGGGCCGGGATGCCATATTGCCTCCTTAGGCGGCTGCCCAGTTGGCCTCTACGGTATGGCCAACCCTGCATCCACGGGGAGAAATAAGTGAAAAATAACTAATGACTAATATCATTAAAATTACCCAATGCTCCATTAACATTTACTTTTATATTATTATTATTCTGGGCTCAACATATAAATATCGAAGACATTTCATATCGGGGTTATATATATCATTTTCATAGATTTTTTTTACATACTTTCTGTTATAAAATAAATATCTCTGCTTATAAACACATCGGCACCAACAAAAAATAATAATAATAATAAAAAAAAAAAGTGAATTAGTAAACGTGATATTACGGAGGTAAATGAAAACATTTTCCAAAACCCACGGATATTTTCCTTAGCAATAGGTGGATTAGAGGAATCAGTGGGGCATGTAAACATCTCTTCTCTCCGATCGGGGATTTGTTTCGATGTTAATTTACCACTTCAGGCCGCACGCTCACTCTAATGTTTGTTTGCTTTATGGAAACCTCAGTAAGAGAAATATTTATAAAGTGAGAGTGGACGGGCCCACAACAAACATAAGTTACCGCCGGAGGAACGAGTTTGCTTCAAGCGTTTGAAAATACTTGAAAAATATTGCGGTTTGTTAATTGTAGATGGAAGTCTCGCAGGAGCTGCCAATAAATTTAAATTAAATTTAAAAAAAAAACAAAAAAAAAACAAAAAAGCATAAGACAAGGGTGGATTGAGAGACAACATAATGAAAAAAATATGTCGATATTAAAAAAATAGAATATAAATGACACGTTCATTTTTTTAAACATAAATTCATTTTGTAATTGTAGAAGGAAGCTTTAATTAATTTAAATAAAATTAAAATAATGCAAAAAAAAAAGAATAGGCTGACTTGCATAGATGCCGTAATGAAAAATGTATTGGAACTATTATGTTTCAATGCTCATTTGGAAACAAAATAAGGATTTAGGTATATCAGCACTCAATCTATTTATATTAATTAAGAAGTATAAAAAATAATAAAATATATATATATATATATATATAATATATAGGTATATATTATTTGTGCTACTTAAATTATACTGTTTATAAAAAAATAGTTTGGAAAAGTTATAAAGTTACACAGTAAGTAAAGTTGAAAGTTTAGGGCCACAGGTTGCTGCAGTACCAAGGAGTTTGCTTGAAGCTTTGAAAAATATTTTTGCGTTTTTTTTAATTGTAGATGGAAGTCTCGTAGAGCTTTTAATAAATGCAAATAAAACCAAAAATCACCAAAATCAAAACATGGCTGAATTTAGAGCTGCCATAATGAAAAAAAAACCTTAAAATAGACTTTAAATTACCATGCGAATTTTTGAAAGAGAAATAAATTTGGGTAAATCATCCCCCAATCTCTTCATATTAATTACAAAGTGAAAAAAAACACATATTATCTGTGCTGCATGAATTATTCCTCCAGAATGTAAGCTTTAATGAGTTTCTGTCTCATTCTGTATTAACATTGAATATTAGTCCTTGCATTTATATTCCCTCTGCCTATTATATTCAGGAGGAAGTTTTCTCTTTAATAATCCATTGTGTCTCCTGACTCCAAATACATGCCTTCCAGAAGTCCCTCTGTCCCTCTATTCTCCCCTGTGCCCCTCTATCCTCCTCTGTGCCCCTCTATCCTCCTCTGTGCCCCTCTATATTCTCTCTGTGTCTTCTCTAATCCTCCTCTTGATACCTCCTCTAAATCCTCCTCTGTGCCCCTCTACCTACGCTGTGTGCCCCTCTTAATTCCTCCATCTGTGCCCCTCTAGTCCTCCTCTGTTGGCCTCGTATTCCTACTGTGTCTCTCTTCCTCCCTCTGAATACCCCTCTATCCCTCCTCTGTGCCCCTCTATCCCTCCTCTGATACCGGCCTCTATCCTCCTCGTGGCCACTCTATTCCTCCTCTATGCCCCTCGATCCTCCTCTGTTCCCCTCTATCCTCCTCTGTGGCCTCTATTCTCTACTGTGTCTCTCTATCCTCCTCTGATACCCCTCTATCCTCCTCTGTGCCCCCTCTATCCTCCTCTGTGCCCCTCTATCCTCCTCTGTGCCCCTCTATCCTCCTCTGTGGCCTCTATTCTCTACTGTGTCTCTCTATCCTCCTCTGATACCCCTCTATCCTCCTCTGTGCCCCCTCTATCCTCCTCTGATACCCCTCTATCCTCCTCTGTGCCCCTCTATCCTCCTCTATGCCCCTCGATCCTCCTCTGTGCCCCCCCTATCCTCCTCTGTGCCCATCTATTCCCCCCTGTGGCCTTCTTTCCTCCTCTGTGCCATTCTATCCTGCTCTGTGCCCTCTATCCTCCTCAGTGCCCTTCTATCCTCTTCTGATCCCTCTATCCTCCCCTGTGTCCTTCTTCCTTCTCTAATACCCCTCTATCCTCCTCTGTGGCCCCTATCCTCCCCTTATGCCCCTCTATCCTCCTCGGTGCCCCTCTATGCTCCTCGGTGCCCTTCTATCCTCCTCTGTTCCCCTCTATCCTCCTCTGTGCCCCTCTATCCTTCTCTGTGCCCCTCTATCCTCCTCTGTGCCCTTCTATCCTTCTCTGTGCCCTTCTTTCCTCCTCTGTGCCCCTCTGTCCTCCTCTGTGCCCCTCTATCCTCCTCTGAATTCCTTTTCTGCAGCTCACATTTTGACTAAAAGCAAAAATGTCTATCGAAAAAGACAGAAAATGGGTTGAAAATGTAATTCTAAAAGTAAAGTGTATTCTTTTTCTTACTCCGTTACATAAACAGCTGCCGACAGGCCGTCACACAAAACGTCCCGCTAAAACAAAAGGGCCCTATTGGGCTATTAAAGAGACAGACTGGATACAAAGTTTCCTCAAACACAGAAATCGACTTCGTACATAGCAACTGACGTTACAAAAAACGAGAATATTTAAATAATGCTTCATTTAATGAATGCTCAGAGCTGACACCGCCCCTTTAAATACTCGCATATTATTGGACGGAGAGTCTTTAAATCCTGACACGCTGTTCGAAGCTGCAGTTTGATGGATCACGAATGATTTTTGGCCATTTTTTGGTATTCAGCCTATGGTGCCAGAACTATAATACGAGAAAACATATTATTACTTTTTCCAGATAATAGATCAGCTGCGATGATGGACTCGATAAAATCGAAATATTCTTTGTATAAATCAGATATCATTTATTGCACCTGGAAATAATTTAAGCGGAATACTTTTTTTTATATATATATATAAAAAGAGAAGGAATTCTGATTTAGTCAGTTATAGTTCATTTATAGTGGGATATACCATTAAAAAAGTACATAATATATGTAGATAAAGGCAGGATGTAGGATCTTAAATGGATTTATATAAAAAAAAGGGCTCTGTCACTTTAACCAAATCCTGCAGCTTATAGTTCAATCCACTAAATAAACTCATTTATACATTAAAATAAGCAAAAATGCACCTTATGGTTAAGAACAACCTATATATGGTTTAAAGTTAAGTTATACTAAAAGCTATGATTTAAAGGGGCAATAAGGCATCAAATCCACTTTCATGCATATCATGGTTGCGTGGCCCCTTTAAATTTGCTTCCTTAATCCCCCCCCCCATATGCATTTGTCCTGTCCCCCACCCCATGACTATTTTGATCTGGTTGCATGTTGTATACTTTCCACCGGCTTTAAGCAGCCAATCAGCGGCAAGAAGTGTCAGACTGCCGAGGAAGAGGGCAGCTGCAGCAGCAGGGCTGCAACTTCCAGGTCAGGTAAGAGCTTTAGTTTCTTTTCATTTTAAAGAATGCATTTTAAGACACTTCCAGAGGATTCGGGTTACTCACAAAGTATTTTAATAGCCATTATTCTACGGTGGGGGCGTCATGAAGATTACTGTCCCTTTAATTACCAAATTAACGCTACATTGTATCTATTTGTGTCGATCAAAATGTCCGCCATCCTGTAACTTCTGTATAATATGGGCCCATTTGTCAAAAGTCCTCTCCAATGGTGATAAAACATGCAACAGATGGACAGCACCCCTTCCGTTGTATTGTTGACGCCAATCAAGCCCCTCCATATCGTTAAACGCCATCGCCGATAGATTAGAGGCAGCCGCCCAATCACTCAATCGATCTCGTCTGGCTCTTACAAGGTGAAGCGAAACCCTTCAACGTTCGGCGTTCCTGATTTAAGAAAGGCGCGACCTTTAACCCCACCTTCTGGGAAATAATATTTGGCAGAAACGGAAAAAAATTTCTTGTTTTGCAGCGAACAACGTGTTCAGATCCCAAAAATCTGGAAAATGTACGCAATTAAGCGACGTATACGATAGAAAATGACAAGTATGGCTGTGGATTGTTATTAGCATTTTTTGTTGGAATTTTCTTCTTTCTTCTATGTTATTTAGTCAGTTATAGTAAATATAGTAAATAATAATAATAATTATATTTATCTACGGACAGAAAAATAAAATAGCAATTTAAAATTTCATCCCAATTCTGAGAATTCTCTATGACGGCAACATACTGAATTATATATAATACATAGTGTCCTTTCTTCATCTATATTATTATGGAATTTCTTTATTATTTACTGTAGATCACGAACAATGAGCCCGTAAAACATATTTGGGTTACTTTTTACCATAAACGCACAAAACTATCCGATCCGACACAGGAATGTATTTTAGACTTTTAGAGTATTTTAAACTATTCTGAGAGTCATAAAAAAAAAATCATACTTTTTACAAAATTTCTGTTCTTTATTGCCAAACCATTTATTGCTGTCTGATGATGACATCACCCGCTTTTGGGGCACACGTAGCTGGGATATATATATTTACTCATTTAATGGGAAGCTATTTATGTTTAATGTTGAGTTTCCAAAACCCTTTATTTTTGTGCTTCTGAGCGACTGATTTTCCATGAAAACCCACAATAGAGGCAGAACACGTTCCATCCGAAAACATGTCAATTATAACCCTTTATTGTTATTTTTAATGTCGTTTGACATTTTCAGACATTTTTAAACCTGCTGTTTATTAAGGAACAGAGAGCATTTGCTTTTTTTAATAATAGGTACCAGGCCTCCTTCATCTGGGACATTGTTCGATGTTGCACGAGCTTCTCTTCCTGTGTATTGTGGTGCTTTGCCGCGCATGAGAGGAAATGATGGCGATTGGGCCTGGACCGCTATGGAAGAGACTTCTTTGTCATGCAGAGAGAGCTGAGATAATGGGTTGGGAGGATATGTCATAGCTGCCAACAGTCATAGATTTGCCTGAATTGCCCTTATGCTTGTCTCCGCCCTTCCAGCTCTCCTTTGAAGTTGTGGGCGGGGCTAGCCCCAAATGCCAAAAATATAGGGAGTGGTAAGAGGGCAAATGGGGCGCGAAACAGGGCATGCAACGGTCAAAATTCTCTGCGGTGTCCTGGAGAACCAACGTTCCACCTGGGGTGAAAAACCTGAAAGTTCCCAGCTATGCCTTCCGCCGTAGGCCTAGTCAGCCTCGGCTAGCATATGATTCTTATTCACTCTTACCCAAAAAAACATACAAAGATCAAGTGTCCACTTACCAATTATTTTGAGCTCCTTCCTGTAATACATTAACCTTTTCATTTCTGGAACAAACAAGCAACGTATATTTCTTGCTTAATGCAAAAAAACTTTTGTAGTGAAAACCAGGAGATTCCAGATTTAAAGTAAAAAATAAAGGGATTAGTAGTACTCTATAAAGTTGACACATAATCCTAGAATCGCCTGAAATATCACCTTCATTAAACAGTGACGACAACTGCAGTTGAAGCCAAACTTGGACCTACAGGCAGTGGCCTTTCCAATTCTAACGAAAAGACAGAAAATACAAAATTCTCATTAGAATAGGGGCAATAGTGTTTAGTCTGCCTCCATTGCCAGCGAGAGGAGCAAGTAACTTTGTATCGTCTTAAATTAATTGCTAAAATAAATAACTCGCAATGTTTACATTGATTTAACCCCTTAATGACAAAGCCCGTACATGTACGGGCTCAAAATGCATTGTTTTCAATGGGTTTAGGGACCGCCCATTGTCCTTAAGGGGTTAAAGTCGCTTCAAAATGGCCGACATCAGCAAATCGTACCGAGAGAGAGGAGGATTAATTATTACAAACATCGGGAAGCTGGTTTTACAAGTTTAAACAGCAGTAACGATCCCGGTGTCAAACATTTCCTGTTCATTAATAACTGGATTAAGAGTTCTTTAAATATACCTCCTACCTTGAATTGTTCCAGATGGACGTAAGAATTCTTAAATGATAATTTTAGCAACATTTATTTGAAGGTGGTTTTCATGGAAGTGGCAATTAAGCTTTAGATGATGACTGAATTTTTTCCTCGGAAAAATAGTTGCGGTATTTTACATAACAGTTTATACTCTGCATTTTTTTTTTAATGAATGCAATAGATATTTGATTTTTTTTTTTTAAATTTAATTATTCTAAGATACCAAAGGGAAGGGTGTCATGGTGGCGCATGGTCTTAATTAAAGTCTGTGTTCAATTATTTTAACGGTCAGATTTAAAAATACATAAAAAATTATAAAAAATATTTTTTTATATTTTTTGAAATTTTAATATTTATATTTTACTAAAAATCAATAAAAAAATTAACAATAATTTAACAGTTAATAAAATACGTTTAAAATTTATATAACATTGTGAGAGACCAGGGAAATGTGTCAGTAGATATAAAACACAGATGACATTTAGGATGCTTTTGGGTTTAAAATGTGTTTTATATATAAAAAAAATGAATTTTCCTCAAATTGTGGAAAAAATGTAATTGTAGCAGAGTTTTAAAACCACTTGTAATATAATAAATCCAAAGCTGTTAGCCTCCAAACCAGTCAGCCCACCTAAGGAATGAAAACAGGTCTACAAATTAGTGTTTCAATCAAATCTACTCCGGTTGGTGGATGGAGTAGGTGGGGCTGTAGGCCGGAGTGGGCAGGGCTGGGGGAGCCATCTTGCGACACTCAGCGCCAGAGCTCTCCGGGCCAATCATGGGAAATCGAGCATCGCCCCCAACTGACTCATGACTCCCTACCAGGGAGAATGCCTGAAAATTGGGACTGTCCTGTAAAAACTAGGATACTTGGGTGTATGTCATCATCATTACCCAAGTGCAACATAGTATACGATTTCTTACAAAGTAAGGAAACAAAGTCAAAGAACGGCCAATTAGATTGACTATTCCCTCGCAGGTTGGGTGAAGTTTTTTTAAATATGAATATTTTAAACGTAACGAAATAGTTTGTATTACAACTTAAAAATGTTCAGTACGTCTCAGCACCTCTCCTTTACCTACAGTAAAGAAAATACATAAAATAAAAAAAATTTAAAAAAATTAAAAAATAAAACAGTAAAGGTTTCAGCTTGTAAAAATAACCACATTTAAGAATGTCCACGGCCCGCCTTAATTGTTCTTTTTTTCCCCCTTCAGGTATTTTAAAACAATGTTGTGTCCAAAAAAAGTTCTCTTTGAACAATGGGAGGATGGAGGCTGACCAACTGGTCAACGGGTCCATCAGGGTGGCTCCAGAAATTACTTTTGGGTTAAATTTCAGTAAAACGGTATATATATATAATATATATATATATATATATATATATATATCACACACACACATACATATATACCGAATATATTAATATATATATATATATATAGTCTTTAAAAAAAGATGTTATTTGCAATAACATAAGTTATAAAACGTTATCTAATACAGTGTTTTAACCCTTTGTGTTTTAAGGGCAAAATGTTACAAGTCAATTGCTCTGCATCCTGGAATTGAGCGGGTTAACCCGGCCGCGTCCTTTGGATGACTGTCCCGTCGTGACACCGGCTGGGTAAGGCTCTCTCGCTCTGCCTCTGGGTGTTGGTGTCTCCTCTGATGATACTCTTGTCTTTTCGGTTTCCTTGTAATCCATTGTCCTTCCTGAGGAAAGCATAGAAATTATCGCTGGTTCCAGTGATTTCTCTCCGCTCCGTGTCACAGATCACACTCGCCGTTATTAATCATCGGGAATTTAAACTTGGTGACAGCAGATTTTAAAAGGACACAGAGATTAACAGCCGTTTTAAGGAACACCGTATCATCTGCCACGTTGACCTTTTCTAACTTTCATCGATTCTTCTTAAATATCACGTCTTCACTTTTCACTTTATTTATCTTTATTTTAAATTTATTTAGAAAAAAAAAGTATTATTTACTTTCCATGTAGTTATTATTTTTTAGATGTCGCAGTAGACTGCGGAAGACAGGAATAAGGAATATCATATTTCTCATTTAAAAAATTAATTTAAAATTAACTAATCCCGTCCTTATAACCCGTTATATCCTGTATATTCCTCATATTATATATTATATACTCTCCCCCGTATAACTAATCCCGTCCTTATAACCC